>JACBAH010007652.1:0-47049 GCA_014282315.1 Neospermospora avenae
CCCCTAGACAACACAGCCCACCCCCCGAAGTCACAGGGACATTCAGCCTCCTCCCGATCGCCAAAGGCACCTACACAAACGACACGCACTGGTCTCTCACATTCCTTTGCAAAGCCTGTCTCCAGACCGATGGGACGACCATCGCACGTACAGCTGCGTCCGGTATGCTTGGTTGGGCGTCTAGCAGTAATGCGCCTGTTACGCCAGCTAGTCAGTCGACGAGCTTCACGAAACATAGCGCGCAGGGTCAGTATTCAGTGGATTTGACGGCGGCGAGGAGTGCGGATTTTGATACGTGGGCGGCGTTGGCGATGTAGAGAGATGACAGAGGAGTTTAGATGGTATGGAGTAGGGAGTTATGTGGTTGTATATTCTGAGAGATGGAATGGCAGAACTGTACATTGAAGAGTCTTTCGCTCATGCGCGAATCAGAAACCTTAGGTCGCTGTGTTATTTGGTGATATGTTGGAGATATAGGTAATTCGCTGTGAGTATATGTGCCTCTCCTATCTCAATTTTGCTTTCCCAATCTACGCTTTAGCTATTTCACTTTGCACTTCTTCGAAAATGTTTTTTTTAATCATTTCCTGAGACTGAGAGGTAAAGCTTCAAGTGGATTGCCACTACATGTAGTTCAAACGACGAAACTTCTTGTTGTGTGATCCAGAGACTTTATGCTACATACAATTGGACTCGATACTCCTTCGCTGCCTGATTCCTTGTATAAGCTGGATGCCACAATCGTCGATCAAGGTCCACGAAACCTAGTAAAGAGCAGAAATGAAGTATAGAATCCTCTTGAGCTCAACCTGATGCCACTTGGCCTCATTAAATCCCAAAAGTCATTACGAATCCCCATGCCTTGATAATATATGTCGGGGAAAAGGGAGCTTGCGTGGCGGGTGCTTATACTCACTCGGCGATCAATAGCGGTCACGATTCGTGCGCTGCTTCCCCCTCAACATCACCTGATCATGGTAAATAGTGTAAGGAGCCAATGTAAGTGTATTTCTGCCGATTCCCACCTTGAAAACAATGAGTCCGCACCACATTTCCATGACTTCAATCTTTCGTCGATGAGGAAGGCCATACTATGACTTTTCACCGCTATCAATCTCCCCAGAAGCTCTCAGCAAGACCAATTCATCTCTTATGAGCCAGCTATTACAGACTTCTCGGATATATCTCTTCTCAGCCAAAAATAGCATCTTGAAAAGCTTGCGCTACCCTTTCCTTGCACGTTCAAAGATCAACACGGATCGCCATCTTGCATCCGAGACTTTAGTGACTTAGGCTGAAGTGGGGAGGACACCCACTCTGCCGTTTAATCACATCGTCCTGCAACCGATCTACTACATAAAGCCCAATCAATGGTAACACGCTGTAAACCCATGCAGCTTGTTGTGCTAGGAGTTCCGTACACGAGAACGTGAACCGTTGCAGCGCTTGGCATTGCTACAAGTTGCTCATCTGATCGTCCACCGCCAAGCCAGCCCGACAAACATAAGATATTCGCTCACCCCGCAAAATCCATGCGGAGATGCGGGAGCTACATTGGATCGTTACCCGATGGGGTGAAAATATGCGTCTTGGGATGCTTTTGTGCCTTTTCTTACTCAGGTACAGGGGAAGCGGGCTCGGTAAGGTATGCAGGTAAGCAATAATTCGTATTCATGCACGATCTAGGGTTTTCGTCTTATTCTTCGGAGGAACTCTTCAGAGTGTAGAGGTTCAGGAAACGAATCGAGCAAATAACTAGTAAGATGGACTAGGATCAGCAGGCAGTAACGACGTAATTGTGATCTGCCCATAAGGCTATCCGGCAACTGGCAGGTCACCGGTGTTTGGATGTTGCCCGACCAGGTAAAGTAAAGTGGATGAGATGAGGTTTTACGTACTGGGATCAGTAAATTACTATCGGGATGATCTGATCTGACCACTTGCGGGACAATACGACACAACACAATATAACCTTCCTTTCCTCCCTGCCTCGGGGACTTTTTGATCCTCATCATTCCTGTTTAGCATTGATCTTCCTCCCTCGCTTTCCCTAACTTTCGCCCGGAACCATAATAACCAACCAGGATTCGATCTTTATATCCAACGTTTCTCAATTTTGTCCCTTGACAATTTGTTTGCATAAGATGGCGTCGTATACTACTAGCTTTGCGATTCCTCTCCTGGTTGGTCTCTTAACTTTAGGAGCAGACGCAGCCTTCAAACCGCCAATCAATAATACGCTGGAACATGCTGTTGCAACGGAGTGTAAGACTTGTCCGTATTCGCTATGTACAAACAAAGCGTTCTACGACTATGATACTGCAGTGACTCTGTTGTGTTGGACGAGAGGCACCGTCATTGATGGGGATAAGTATGTTGACATCCTGATCGTCCTACTTGAGATATTTGCTAATTTGGCTTAGCACATGGTTGAGGACCACTGATAATTGCTATGTTACTCAGTATGACTTGGCAGAGTACAGCGGTGATTGTACGTACTCGTTGAGGTTCTTTCGGCATGAGACTGCGGAACTGACAATGTAACTAGACATCACTGATCTTTCTTACTGCGGAAAGGCATCTGAGGAGAAGCATCTCACATTCGATGACGTGACCACAAAATATGATGCTGAATGCAATATCTGCCCTGATTATGGTTCATGCGAGACAATTCAGTACCGGAAGGCGGGCACCGATCTGACCGCAACATGCTGGACAGACGACGGAGCTGCTGTGATTGACGATACGTATGTTCTACACTCTAACACGGACCCTAATCTCATAATTGACTTCTCAAAGTACATGGATCAAGACGACCGATAATTGCTATGTTGCGCAGATTCATCTGGAAGATCCCGCCAACAAAGCTGTCCTCGACAACTGCGGGCCGATCGGTTTCATTCAAGTAAACTATACAACAAACGTTGTCGTTGCCGCCGCCGAGAAGAACCAACTTATCCCAGCCTCTGCAGATTCCACATCTAGGAAAGCTGCTCCCAAAGGATTGGCATCCTGGAGCCGTGTCCAGCAGCGCGAAGCTTTGGCCGCAGCAGAAGCAGAGGCATTACCAGCGCCCATCCCAGCACCACTCGCCGAAGCTAGCTCTGAGCTGCATAAACGCTACTTGATCAACATCACTGTTGGAGAGGACTACGCATACTGTCATCAGAACACAGTAGGAACCTCGAAAGTGGTAAAGAAGTATGAATTTGGCACGGGGGTTCGGATGCAGTGCTACGTCTCCACGGATAGCACTGTTGCGAATGAGTCTTATTGGTACAAGACGACTGATTTCTGCTACGTAAGGGAGGGAGACTTCTTCGAGAGTCTGTTTGATCGTAAGTTCTCTTCTTGCTCGATTCGCTCGGCTCCAGAAATGTTATGTTCCTTTGGATTGTACGCTGACAGTTGTGTAGAATACAGGTTCCCGGCTTGTTCGCTGTTTGTATAATTGAGTGCAATAAGGTGTTGCAAGTGAGACGAAAGATCTTACAAACGAAAGATCTTAGAAGCTGAATGGCATTAGTATCGAGAAGCTGTGGCCATTTATGAGCAGCCACTCTGCATCTCTACCGCATGATTGTAAGCGAGCCGCCACAGCGGACCAACAGTCGTTCAGACAGTTGGAACACAATCTCGTTTGCCCACTATCAATTAGATCGAATACAACTTGCAAACGTGTTACATATGCCTCCCACACTGTGATCTTTGTTTGCAACTTCTTTAATAATCAATGTCCAGTTCTATTTCGATATAGTATCACGCGAGGTGTCCGGAGTCGATAGCTGCAGCTGTCCAAACCTTCTAGACCAGAATTGAAACCCTTTTATTACAAATTGAAGTGATTGGTACGATCCTTTTGGCTGGTTCTAATTATGCTTTGTGAACACAACTCTCGATATGACAACAACAGTAACATACCTCAACAATCTTGACTTCGCTTAGATGACACAGAGGATATTTCTGGGTGGTGATATGTTGTACGATATCTCTTAGCCTGTTCAATGTTTCGGCGAGAAGGGTGTGGTATGCATAAAAACAATGGTGAGTCTCACTTGCCAAATGGATGAAGAGCCTCGCTTCTCCTGCCAATGATACCATGTGAATGTACATGCATGCATGAATAACTACCTTACATATCAACGTCCTCGCTAGCTACGGAGACTACATGTGCAAATTCTATTCCCTTCTAGCTCAGTACTCTAATAATACACCCAGACCCTTGACTTTCCAAAGTTCAAAAATCCGCAACTCCCTCGAAATGATCTCGACTGCACCATAGCCCATCCCTTCTGCCTCAACCGTCAGAAATGCTCCTTCCAATCCTTCCATATACCCCGGTACAATCAAGATTTGGTTCTTATTTTCTCAGTTGTCAACCGTGGTGCCACATGTAGAGCAATACTCGGGCCATCTATACTGCAGTCTACCTTACTCTACAGAACATTTACATGCACACATCTATCCTCCCTTATCGCTTCTATATATGCTCTTCACACATGTAAATCCTATTCACCAATTTATGATCTCTTTCCTATCCACGTACTCCCTAGTAACATGATCCATCTGTAAACAGTTCAGCCACGCCGTCCTCTCTATAAGATCAAATCGCATCCATGTTTTCCTCACGCGGATCTCTTCCGGGATGTCGATTCCTGGGTTCGATTCGTTCTCGGGATCGCCATGTCCATTAGTTGTGGGCCTGTCGTTAGAATTCCCGTTCATATTACTGTATGAAGAGGTAGATCCGTGGCGGGAGGTGGTATCGTAGGTCGAAGTGACACTATCTTGTCTCACGCTGGTACTCCTTTCTCTGGGGCCAGCATCACCAATATCGCTTGCCCTTCTCAACGTGTCCGACTCCGATCTCCATTCCGAAGTAGAAGCAGGATAGCAGCTAGAAGCCGGACTCTCGCTCCCTGCCGCAAACGTCTGTGGTGAAAGAGACATACTCATCTGTCTTGCACTCTCCTCTTCAAGCCCAATGACCCACCTGCCAAGATGCGACACAGCTACTGTATCCCAGACACCTTCACGACGCGGATACTCTTTCAAGAGATGCAGTGCTTGTCTACGAAGTCGTCTGTCCCGGCATTTAATCATCACAAGATACAGCGGCGGGATGATGCCGATGTCGAATGCGAAACGTATCATGGGACCTGAAGATGTATTGGGTGAGTGAAGACGAGCTGAGAAATCCGACGAGGCAGGGGATGAGGAAGTCGAGTGGCTCGCTAATTCGTGAGCACGTTGTGTCTCAAGGAGGAGAGTGGCTTGTTCGACTATGAGCTTAAACTGGGGCATGAAGACATCAAATGAGATTTCATTGGTAAAGAACGCTCCGCGAAGGGAGATTTGCGATGCGATAGTTGAGATGGTGAGTGTGAGCGCGGATATAGCTTCTTGACGGCCCATGGCAAGGGAGAACGTTAATAAAGGTCTGAAAGTGGCTGTCCAGAGAGCGAGTTCGCTGTCAAGAGATGATTGCTCGTCGAGTATGGAGGCGGTAGGAGGGGGGTGTTCGAGTTTCCTGCCGTCGATTAACGGTATGGGTTTTGGTGACGAGGCAACAATGGCACTCCACCCGACTGGCTTTGCAATCGTGGGAGGTCCGGAATTAGGTTCTGGTGGGAGGTTCTGACGATCGTGTATTGACATGTTGAAATGCATGAGTCGCCGGTTAATTAGGTCAAGATATATTCTAGCCTGGGCAATAGAGTTGAAAACCGACGGCATCTGCTTCACGAGTTCTTCCCCTTCCAGCTTTAAGGCTCTATGCACATCTACCGGCCTTGGGTCGAATACTGACATGGCTTGGATTTCCATCCTGCCAAAAGTCTGTACAAGGAAGTCATCCACAACGTCTGGTACTGGTGATGAAAAGCCTTGGGGATTATGTTCTCCCTTTTTCTGCTCCGCTTGCCACTGTTGAATCAAATTTAGTCCAATATAGATCTGTCCAGCAGCGAACTTGTGTCTTCCAGAAATAGCCTCCAAGCAGGTGATAATAATGGTAACAATCAGAGCCGTTCTAATGGTCTGGTTGCCAGTGGCAATGTCTTCTCTTATCTTCTTGAGAGCTTTGTCATACAATATCAGAGCCTGCCGCTGGTGGATATAGGATTCCTGAATGAGTTGCTCGCCCAACATATCTCGTTCGTCTTTCTGCTTCTCCGAAGCTGTTGAAGAGCCGGAACTTAAAGGTTGGTCTGATTCTATCTTCCCCTGCCCAACTATAGACTGTCCTGCATGCTGAATAGCATAGAATTTCCCAAGTGCTCCGATAGCACCAGCTACATGTCTGATGGACGATTCACCCGTACAGGCCTGTAAGATCATACGACTCCAATCGTCCGAGTCGAAGTACGGACATGTCTCACCAGCGATCCGGTCTACGAAAAGTTTGAAATAGCGATGCTCCTGATCAGTTTCGAACAGCGCAGTCTCTGGCTGAATCAAGATGCGAGCAACAATCTTCGATTCGTCTTTTGGCACCAGGGGTCGCGCTTGAGTAGCGAAAGATCCATACGCTGAAGATGGGGCGCGTCGTCGACCAGCTGGATAACCTGAGCACAGCGTCCCGTATTTCAGACATCTCAAACACGACGGACGAGTTTCGTCACATTTAACTCTTCTTTGACGACACGTGATACAGCTATTTGATTTGATCGTCAGTGCCAGGCCTGAAAAGAAGGAGGGTTACGGAAGTTCGACCAGATGCAGTCCGGACATTACGGTCTAACTAGCCCAACCACGGAGTTGGGTCTAATTGTGACACCGCAACCGTGTCGTCGGACTCACCCCAAGTACGGACGCCGCCTCAGACATACAGTCCAGTGCACTGGGTTCCGATGTTCGTCTTCTCTATTGAAAAGTATAAAGTAGCTTGCATGCTGCACTCACCCGGTCTTTACTTTCGCGTGGCGCACACGAGGCTCGTGGTTATCACGGCTCTGCCTTCCCTCACTCATTATCAACAATCTCCAGTCCAGTTCAGGCCAATCCGAACACCTCCTCAACAAATGCGAGCAGGCGCAAGCATATGACTTAGGCCCGCCGACCAAGCAATCGATAAGAACAATCAAAGAAGCTCCAGCCCGTAAGCAGGCAGAGCGACATTCAAACAGAAACAGAGGAAATGCACACGCCCGTTGTTTGTTGCCCGGATATTCGTTTTCGCGGGATGGGATCCAGCCGCATGCGTCGTCGCGCAGCTCAGATCATGCAGAACAGAGATCGGACTACTAGTCGTAGCTAGATTGAGCTGGGTATCAGGTATTAGATACCTATGCATATAAATGAATAATGGTATTTGCTCACAATGGAAAGCTGTAGAGGTCGCGGAGAAGAAGTCCGGGTCGGCTTGTTCATCAATCTAGTTTCGATTTTCCGGTATCTCTTGCTCCTGCCTAGAACTGCCCGAGGCGTGAATGAAAGTACCCATTAATGGGCGGCGGCCAATGAGCCGTACATCACCTAACGGGGAGTATCATCAACGCCACTACCCCGCAAATTTGAAAAAGAAAACATGCAGCCATTGTAGCAATTCTTGGCTTTTTGTGAGCAATAGAAGCTAAAAGTCATTCAATTGAAACATCTAAAAGAACACAAGACATATTATACAAGCATATGAAAGTATGTCGAATCGGGATTTAAAGGTTGCATTAGGTTCTGGTAGCTCTGCATCTGCAGTATCTCGAGAAGTATTAATTTACCACTGACCGAAAACCTTAGAGCTAGAAGGTAGCCGTCAAGTCAGCATGCCATTTGAGGTAGACTGTGGCGCTCAGGTCGCCGATCAGTTTGACAACCAACATTCAGATCCTGGAGGAGAACTATCCCAATTTGGACTTCAGGCGCATTAGATGACTCGCATCGGGAAGAACAGCTGCCTGTCACCCCTGGGGATGCATATCTTGGATCTGATCATGTTGATTGATATTCGAGCGAATGCGGATATTCCTAGCTAAAATGTCTTCTAAGTTCTAAGCCTCGTCCCCAGTCACTTCCGCCTCACTACGGTCCACATCCGAGCTTTCTCTGCCTTTGCCCTTCTTCAGTGAAAACCGTCCCCAGCCCACACTCATCCGACCTTCCTTGGGAGTGCCTGCTTCCTTATCCTTCCCTTTCCATTCGCCCGAACCAATACTTCCGATCATAGGACTACTGGTGATACTATCCACGCCTTTACCATGTCCGCCGTCTTCTCCAAATTCATCAAGACTGTTATCTCGCTCCGAGTTTGCAGTGCTGCTAACAGCTTTCTTTCCACGAAGAGCAGCTGAGAAATTGAATTTGGTGGAACTTCCCTTACGTAGAAGTTGCCTAAAGGCACCGCCATCTTTATCCTTAACGCTGGAGCCAGATGGAAATTCTGATGTTGTGCTACTTACAGCTCTGTCTAAACTCTCGTGAGATTCAGCCATGCTGTTCTGCGTGCGTATCGAATGTGCGTCACGAGACTTCCTGGAAGCGGCTGGGGATGAAACATTGGTCCTGTCGTGAGGCGAAAGATCGTCAGGCGAGGTAGGTACTCGAACAGCCTTGCCCTTCCCTTTGTCATTCTCAGATGTGATAGAGAGACCATACTTCTCAAGGAAAGACGGAGCGGCTGGATTTAATTTTGGAGTAGGAGGCTTGTGGGATGATGCTGGACGAGTGCCAATGACACCAACAGGTGGTGGGCTAGCTTGACCAGCGAAATCATCGTAGTCATCAGGTGCAGAATCTGCAGCCAAGGCAGACGATGATCCATGCTGAATGCTGGGGCGCCTTGAAGGATTTGTTGACCATGGTTGGGGTGCGGACGTATGCACGGACCAATTCGCAGCTAAAGGGCTGTTTCTGTTGATCTCTGGGGCTGGTCCCCATCCAAACGGAGCACTATCCGTTGAAGGACGAGGAAAGTCAGAAGAAGATATTGATATTGGTCGCGGACTGCTCAGATCCCGCTCTGGGTGATTCGGCTCATCTACGCTATTGCTGGAGAAAGGGAAGCCACGGCGGCTCCTCGCACCTATAGGTCGAGCAGGTGCAGGCGCATTGCCTTGGGCTGAAGTGTTTGCTGGGGAAAAGCCCTTGAGGATGCTGCCCCAGTTGGGGGTTGACAAACTGATCCGACGATGCTTGGTAGTGTTGACAGCTTCCGGCTCCTCGGAAGACCGTGGAAATGATTGACTTTGGCCATGTTTTAAAGATCCTAGTGCTGGCCCGTCTTCTTGTATGGTCTTTCCACGCATTCTGGGTATCCCGAACAGGTTCATGATCTTGCCTTTCTGAACCGCTGGTTCAGTCGCAGTGGACCCAATCGTTCCGAACCCGCCCAAAGGAGATTTGACCGATCGTTTTTCACCATCATTGGGGTAGTCATGGCTCGAGACTCCGTATAGTGCAAGGTTATGCGAAGAATTGTGAGGGCTAGATATTAGACTGGCTGATCGGCTTGAAGACTCTGGTGATTGAGGGTCCTTGTCGTAAGAGGCACCAATATTACCATACATCGCATGTCCAAGCAGAGGTGGACGACTGTCATGCTCATCTTGTCCGTCTTGATCATCATGCTCATCATCAAGGAAAAGTTTGGAAGGTAGTAGCGAGGTAGCTGTAGGGCTCAAGGGCGCGCCTGCCGTGAAGTGGCGAATATCCTCATCGCTCATGCCACTCATATGATCCGCCTGAATGACCATACCCGTGTCATTGTCCCTCTGCATATAAGGTGCCGGGGCAAAAGCAGGCGAAGGGGTATTGCCTGCATTGTTATAAGCATTCGAGAATGGAGAGTCCATAGTAGGGTAAGCAGATGTTGGTGACGATACAGTGCTGGTTCGACTCCTCCTGTTTCTGTTTTTTCGTGGCTTTGCTTTTCCTTGTCCGCCAGTAGAATCGAAGTCGACCCCAGAGGAGTCTCCGTGGAACATCATAGGCGGCAGCTGGGTAGCCTGATGAGCAGCCTGATGGGCAGCCTGCAGAGCAGAGAGCTGAGATCGCTGTTGAGATAACATAATCTCAATATCCCGGAGACGTTGAGAACTACTATTCAAGCGCGAAACAAGTGACATTTCGACTTCTTGCCAATCCGCCTCTTCTTTCTTGTCTTTAGCATCCTGGGCTTGTGACTCTTCGTCGTCCGCTGATCCAGGTAGCTTCATCCTGTCAGCCTCAAGGTCCCGAATCTGACGCCCTCGGGCTTGAATTTCTTTTTCTAGCCCTTCAAAGACAAGCTGCTGTTCTGCAATCTGCTTCTGAATCTCCGAGACTTCCACATCTTTGGCAGTTGCAAGCTTCACTTTCTCCACTTCCCAATTCTCTTTTTCCTTCCGCATAGTCTCGATCTCGTCCTTCCACCTCGCCATATCATCTCTCATCTTCTCCCTTTCCGCTTTCTTTTCTTTCAAAACCTTCTCTCGCAGCGATTTTTTGGTTTGTGCCAGTCGATTCAGCCTCTCTGCAGCATTTGCATCTTTCTTAACCTTCTCACTTTGCTCTTCTTTATCCTTCAGTATCTGCTTCTGTATATCCCTGTCCTTTGACAGACCCAAGTACTGCGACTTGTGGTCCTCGAGCTCCCTAGCAATCAGACCAGCCGTCATCTCGGTTTCCTTGCGACTGAGTTCAAACTTCTCTGTCAACTGATGCATAGACTCCTCTGAGGGTTGTGCGATCGCCCTCTCTCGCGCAGCTTGATCTGCTGCAGCAGTTGACGGCGAATGCTTGCGACCTCCCGTATTCCTCCTCTGACCAGCTTGAGTCCCACCCCCTGTAAAACCTCCACTATGTTCGCGAACCATTGGAATCTGTGTAGGTTCCGGTAAAGTTGCGGCTTGGATTCCGACCCTATGACCACGTCCAGGCTGGGTATCGTCATTGCTTTCACCCTCATCATCCTCTTCATCCTCCCCATCATTGTCTGAGGGTGGTCCGCTATGTCCTTGATACGGCCGTCCATCTTTACGAAGTGTACTCAAACGTAAGACCCTGCTTCCGGCCTGAAAATGGTTTGGCGCAACTGCAATGACCCGAACATTGTAAAAGTGACCAGGCTTTAGACCAGTCACCTCAATGGCGGTTTCCGAACGCGAAGACTCGCCTACTATGTATTGTTAGCTACGGTGCTGTATCATGACTGTCAACTTCTACCATACCATTCACTCCATTGACCTGGATCAAGTATTTCACAACTGATCCTTTCGTACTCGGCACGGGAGCTGACCAGTGAAGTGTTATTGCGTTCGATTTGAGACCGGCAAGTGTGACTTCAGGAGCATCAGGAACTTCCACGCCGAGGATATGGATGAGGGTCTGGACTGGGGTGCGAAGGGTCTTATATGTCCGGAAAAGGAGCCTAGACGAACTTGTCAACAGTTTCTCGGTCAAGATGATAAACATCGACGCACCATACCGCGGCAGAGATCGTCGCAGTACTTTGGACAATCAACATAACCAAATGCACATGGCCGACAACCCAATCGATCAGACGACTGTAGAATGTGGTCGCGTTCATGCAGTAATGGTGGTAGAGAGAGGCTACCGAAGATCGTGAGAAGGTTGGTATCAGAGCGACTAAGTAATCGAATACACCCCTCTCAAAACTGGACTAAGAATGGAAGAGTTGGAATATCAGTAGCTGAGTGATCAGAGAGACGAGTAAAGAGGCACAAAAGGGGAGAGTCTTGTTGGTCTTGGTGCTGCGTCTGCGATTTCGTCTGCCACCGCGTACCGATGTCTTTGATTTCAGTCATGGATTTCTCCTCCCGCGATTCAGCAGTGACCTTCAGGTTTCGAGCCGCATGTCCATCCTCAGGCTTCACGGCGTTCCGAGGCACCTTTGCATGATCGCCAAGATGTGGCAATTTTCTACCATGGAGGCAAGGATCTCGGCTTTTCGCCCGCGGCAGACGTCAAGCAAGCACTCGGCAATAGCGACCGACGGGAAATTGAGTAGTGGGGGGACGAACGACATGCTTCCGCAGAGCGCATCATCGTCTCCCCGAATAAATGAGCAGAAAACAAACGTCCTGCATCGAGACAGCTTGACTTAAGCATGTTGCTACAAGCTACGAGTTAACTTTATCTTGTGTTTCATGCAGCAGTCCCCAACCTGTGTAACTGTGAGAATGATTGGAGGAGCAAACCACTCTTCGCCACGAAATTCTCTTACCTTAACCGAGTGCCGGTAACGAAAAAAACCACGTTGGAACTTACCGTGAATAGTATAGTGACTTCCGAAACCTCATACTAGTATCCAAAAGATTTCATGATGATGAGCAAGGCTGCAAGGGTAGCTCCAAAAAAGGGTTAACTGGGTAGCAGCAATTCGCGAACTCTGTAACTTGAAGGAGAGTCGCTTCAGTTCCCCACCTGTTCTTACCTAGAGCCAGCGTTGCTACGTTGGGTCCTTTTCGACATGTTGTCAATAGGAAATTATGAATATAGGTAATCAATGGCCTGGGCCCGAGGGTCAAGTCATGGCTGTGAATAAAGAGTTGAGACATCCAGCAATCAAATGCCCCCAAGAGTATGGCATGATCAAGCCAACTTTCATGGGAATGATGAAGCTTTGTACAAATATCCGAATCACTGGAAAGTCATCACGGAATCATGTCTCGTTCTACCCGCTGCTCTCAGAACTATAAAAGAAGACCCGAAGTAATAATATCTTTCCAACTTCGAGCTCCCCCAACTACACCAAAAGTATCCATATTGCCCACCCTTCACTAACCTTCAGGATCATAAGTCTCCAAAGTAACCAAAGGAAACGAAGCGAACATGTGCACCGAGAGATGGTTAAACTACCAAGGCTGCGGCTGCAGAAAACACACAGGCGACGATCGCTGTCGGTACCACCCTTGTCCAGACCGAGATTGGATCAAGGTTACAGTAGACACGAGGCGTTCATGTAAGAACTGCATCGCAAGAAGAAAAGCGGAGGAAGAGGACAGGAGACGTGCGGAGAGGAAGGAAAGACAAGCTAGAAAAGATGCGAGAAAGGAAAAAAGAATCTACGGGTGGATTCCAGATCCACAATGTTGAGATTGAGCGTAAGGATTGGTGGATGTAGAGTCTTGGAATTTGAATTGGAAGGTTTTTGCGCAGAGTACGGGACTGATGGGAGCATGAATAGAGTCATTCGACGGGTAGTTGGCGTGACTCGGTCTTGATATGTATTCTTTAGTTACAATGGAGTTTTTAGATACCTTGCTAAGTAGGCTGCTCCCAGGACTCAAAAATAAGAAGAATAGCAAGACCACAAATGGTAATATATATTCTCCAATCATGTAGACAATATCCAGCTCTTCCCTCATAACAACGAGCAATCGTTTTCTCAGACATACATCAGTCTTCATATAACCAAATTCTACGAAAGAGGAGACGACATGTGTACAACAGATTCATGAAACGCCATAAATGAGGGCATAGAATATTTCAAAAGCAAGAAACCTGCGCGCGAAACCCTTATCGAGTCTTGATAACTCATTACAAGCGGGAGCCCAATTCATGTGATGCTTGTAAGCGAGAGAGAAAGGAAGGAGAGATGAATAGAAGTACGACAGAAGGGGAAGAGACAAGGAAGGATTCATCACTGACTGGATGTCAAATACGACATGAAATAGTTCTATCAGAAGAGTGAAGTTAGACAGTATGACGGGACAGGGGCGGAGCAATTGTATGAGCATGATCGTGACTCTCATATATCATGTGTTATCGGACGAACTCAATGAATGTTTTCGAATCGCTTGATTGCATGCGGAATTGCTACTGAATCATCTCGCATCGCAAAGACTCACACACTGCTCTATCAGAAATATAAAACGCAGGTCTCTAACCTTTGACACCTGTTTCTGTATCAACACATACAATAGCTTCCAGTTTACCCTCTCATCAAGTTCCAACAAGACTTCGAATTCACCAACACACATCTGTTCTTCTTTCCACACTCTGCAAACTAAGAGACAAGATGTGCTATGAATGGGTTGTACAATACAATTGCGGCCACAGTCTTTACTCTCATGATGAACGCTGCCGTCGCCAACGCTGTAAACCTGGAGGGTCAAGTATAGACCTATGTCACGTAACTGTACGGCTTGTATACAAAAGGAAGCGAAGGAGCGGAGAGAACAGGAGGAAAGGGAGAAACAGTTTAGGTATCAATAGGTATCAATAGGGATCAGAAGTTGAGTACCAGGTAAGAGTTTTGAATGGGAGTAGTGGTGGGAAAGGAGATATAGGGTCTTGCTGGATGGGTTAAGGGGAAATGTATAGAGTGGTAGTGGTTGGGGGACTGGCGTGACTTTACTCCGTAGTGTATTCCGTGAATCAACAGACTTTTCCGGATAATTGATTCACTCCGAGCTTACCACGGAATCATACTTCTTTCTGTGGATCGCTCCTATAAGTATAAGAGCATGTCTTTGGGCAGCAAAGTCTAAAGTTCTCCTCCATAAACAAACACCCTCTCCCCTTACTAAGCAACACACCAGCCTTCACACCAAATTCCAAAAAAGAGAGCAAAGATGTGTACAACAATAGAGAGAGGATATGGCTGCGGCCATAACACCAAGAACACTGAACGCTGTGGTAGAAGACGGTGTGGCACAAGCAACATCTCTATATCCACAACGAGTGATCGTTGTAGCTCATGTAAGAGCAAGACCGGTGGTAGGACGACATCGGGACGCGGTCAACGAAGACATGGACACAGACAGAGATACGCAGAGACGGAGAGTGATGAAGAGGAGGAGGAGGAGGAAGAAGAAGAAGAAGAAGAAGAAGAAGAAGAAGAAGAAGAAGAAGAAGATAGGCGGCCCAGAGAAAAGAGAGAGCAAAACAGAACCAGAACCAGAAGAGAGAAAGAGAGACGCAAAGAGGAGACGGAGAGTGATGAGGAGGAGGAAGAGAGACCTAGAGAAAGGAGACAGAGTTCCAGAACTAGAGAGAAGAAAGAAAGACGCGACGAGGAGAGGGATAGTGATGGAGAGGTGATACCCAGAAGGAACACTAGAGCATGGGATGAGAGAGTAAGACGCACAGGAAAGACAAATATGCGCAGGGACGAAACGCCGAGTGATGATGATCAATCAGAGAGTGACGAAAATGGAGGCGCGAGGATGACATGAAGGTCTTCAACGGGCGGATATTTGATTGGATAGAGGCTATCAAGAGATGCTTTTTTGGAACTTGAGAGCGTGGAGTAGTGGCTTGAAGTTTGGAGGTTGGGATGGTTTAGATGATATGTAGGGAGAAATGGGATAAGGGTTTGGGATGAGCGTGACCTTACTCTAAGTGAGATGTATTCTAGAGATAACGAACTTTGCAACCAACCAGATTCTGATATTGATATTGATGTTCGAAGGGAAAAAGAAGGGTAATGGAGATTCTAGGTAGAAGTGCTATTGCCTTGTTATGACATTCGTATAGGCATTTGTCTCCTTTCGCCCTGGCCACAGATGATAGCACAACTTCAGGTATCCTTTAGATGCATCTCAGGTGCCCAGAACGCTCGCATGTGACGGTTGTCTTATCCGTCTCGGGGCCAGCTCTGGCAGTGACAGACAGGGTAGGAGAGAAAGAAGAAACCAACGGAGGCCAAGGCCCATCCTCATCTTGGTCCGGACTTCGAAATCAAATGTCTTAGAGGGGAGATTGCAACAGCGCAGCACCAAATCCACGATCAGACAAGTCATCAAGCAACATCTCTGACATGTGCAATTGTTCGTGCGTTCTTGATATATACAGTACTAGAGATCTTTCACATGCAATTATCAGTCACCCTGGACATGCAAGAAAACCCTGATATCGAGAGGAATCAGATGATTGGCAGAGCCAGGTGAAGTGCCCCGCCACAAGTCCACTGCACTGCCACGCTGCATCGGACATGAAGAAGGCTGAAAGCGAGGACGTGGGAGAAAAGGACCTACCTACGGGCCGGAACGAAACGATACAGCTGGAGGTAATGTTCGCTTTGAAAGTAAACAAAGTATCTATATAACCAAAAAAGAAAAGAAAAAAGGACCAGATTCCTCCGTTCGAACAATCAAGAGGCTAAATATCGGCATGAAGTAAAAGTCAAAGTAAAAATGCAAGTGGTTGAATGACCTCCCCTCCATTCTTTCTTTATCTTGACCTTGACCTTGACCTCGTTGACCTTGGCCTCGTGTACTTCTCAAGTAACTTTCCGTTCCTGCCTGATGCTGCTGACAGCAGGATTCCATTATTGTCATTATTATTATTATCATTATGCAGGATGTTGAGCCGAATGTCTCGTCTTTCCTTACGTGCACAAGGGAAGGGAAAGCTCCGAGGTGTTAGCGCGCCAGTCCAGTCCCGTCCCCACGCGCATCATCTGCTCGCTGCGGTCTGCGTCAGTGGATGGATTACCTACTGTGAAGGACAGGGCTGGGAAGTAACTTCGTAAACGCAACATCCTAGCAGCTCCTCAACCCTCAACCTCAACTTGAACTCGGAACTCCCCTCAACACGAGGCAACGAGCGAAATACTATCGCAAAGCTCCAGCTTCCGAGTTTCTATCTTTACCTTCTTTCGTGAATGTTTTTGCATCGATAGACAACCTTTGTTTCTACTACTTTCTTGCACTCTTTATACTTTTCGCCTCCAGCCTGTCTTCGTAATCCAGTACATCCCGAAACCCTCTCAAACAACGACGTCAAGGACGGCCCGTTCGTTCCCCCGCTGGAGATCTCTTCATTCCCAACTCCCTCATAATCAATATCTACGCCCAAATAATCATTAAATAATCCAACTCCTATACTCAGTATCCCAGACTCCTCGAACTGGGCACCTCTTCTCACCACCAAAGCTAGCTGCCATGCAGTACGTTCGGAGCATCAGCGGCTCAGTCTCGAAGACATGGAATTCAATCAATCCCGCCACCCTTAGTGGTGCAATCGACGTGATCGTGGTGGAACAAGAAGATGGCACACTGGCATGTTCGCCCTTTCATGTCAGGTTCGGAAAGTTCTCTCTGCTGCGGCCATATGAGAAGAAGGTGGAGTTCAAGGTCAACGATGTCAAGCAGGACTATGCTATGAAGCTGGCAGAAGGAGGAGAGGCCTTCTTCGTTTTTGAAACCAGCGACAATATTCCAGAAGCTATGCAGACATCGCCTCTAGTATCTCCAGCTTCTAGTCCGCCCTTGATCGCTGAGGGCGCGAGCTCGAGCTTGTCAGAACCGGATTTTCTGGATTTGGGCGTACAAGAGGGAAAGTCGAGAAGCGGGAGTCTAGTTGTAAGACCTGGCGTGGGAATTCTCTCGAGTTCTGCGCCCAGGAGACAAAGTACCCTTAGTAAGATCTCGAAGTGCACTTCACAACCCATGCTGACCTTTCCAAGGTAATTTGACTCCTATGTCAGGCTCTCCAGAGTACACGAACGGGAGACCGCTATCTGAGGATTGGTCAGGCGTGTTGAGTGGCCGCCCGCATAGCGAAGACATTCTCCCATCCTCAGCCCGAACACATCTCACAGACTTTACGGAAAGGGAACGACAGACAAGATCGATGACACCAAACATACCTATACTTGATGGCTCCGATAGATCAACCAGTCCGCCGCCTTTACCTACCAGAGAAGCAATCGAGCGCGCAGTTGCGCTCTCGAACAAACTTTCCGCATCCAACATTCCTAGTCAGGTCACCGATACTGGAGATTTGATGCTGGATATGACTGGGTACAAGAGTAGTGACGATGATGCTCTTCGAGCTGAAGTTATTGCTAGAAAAATATTATCGGAAGAGCTAGAAGGTAACTATGATATCGGAGCTTTGATCGGTGCCGATGAGCATGGAAATCTTTGGATCTACAGCAGTGAGGAGGCGAAAGCAGCAGCCGGTCAAAGGGCTACATTAGCCGGGATTCCAGCCGACGCTTTATCGGATCCTGGATACCACAGCGATGGATCAGAGATTGAGAAAACCAATATCGTTCCTTCCCATCGCAGGGCAGGTTCGGATGCGGGACTGACTCCTCCGCAGACTCCTCCAGGAGCAAGTGGTGATCCCAACCGAAACTATGCCAAAACTCTGCGCTTGACCAGCGATCAGCTCAAAGCTCTCAACTTGAAGCCCGGCCCGAACCCAATGAGCTTCACAGTCAATCGGGCAACATGTCAAGCCTATATGTATCTCTGGCGACACGATGTTCCAATCGTCATTTCTGACATTGATGGAACCATTACGAAGTCAGATGCCCTGGGCCACGTGTTCAACATGATTGGTCGGGATTGGACTCACATTGGAGTTGCGAAACTATACACTGACATTGTCAACAATGGGTACAACATCATGTATTTGACATCTCGCTCAGTCGGCTTAGCAGACACCACGAGAGCCTTTCTCAGTAGCGTAAGTCAAGAAGGCTATCACCTACCCAAAGGACCAACATTGATGAGTCCCGATCGGACAATCGCCGCTCTGAGACGCGAACTATACATCCGGAAGCCAGAAGTATTCAAAATGGCTTGTCTACGAGACATCAAGAACCTCTTCGGGCCCGACCGAACACCTTTCTCTGCAGGTTTCGGCAACAGGCTTACGGATGCATTATCGTATCGCTCTGTCAGTATTCCCAGCAATCGAATCTTCACTATCAATAGTTACGCAGAAATATCGCTCGACTTGCTGCATTTGAACAAACTCAGATACAGCTATGTCAATATGCGAGAGGTTGTCGATCATTACTTCCCGCCTGTCAATACGCTTGTTCAAGGTGGTGGCGAGGAGTTCACCGATTTCACGTATTGGCGCGAGCCAGTGTTAGATATTGATGAGTTCAGTGACTCGGAAAGTGATGAGAGGGATGGTCGTGGTAATGAGAGTGAAGATGAGGAGGAGGAGGAAGATGACGAGGACGTTAATGAGGCGATGGGCGATTCTTACATGTCCAGAGACTCGATCGACGACGATAATGACGAGCATGGACTCGATGAGAGTATTCTCTCCGGCTCAGCCGATGAAGACGAAGCTATGAACAGCAGCATGCTGGAAGCTGATGAAGATGCGGGCAACGATCGTGGTCGTGATGACACGGTAGAGATACCGATCCTGCCATCAACGGAGACTGACGAATCACAACGAGACTTGGATGCTGAAGTCATCACGGGCATGAAGGGCCTTGGACTCGAGCGGGAGGATTCGAACGATAAGAAAGTATGAGCGTGTAAAGATAAAATCAAAACCAGCAAAACCAGCAAACGAGAGTTGTGGGGGTTTGGCATGGCGTAGTGAGGCATGAGTTGGAAGGTTATGGTGGCATATACCAGCGGTTTGATGTCATTCTTTCATTTTGGAGTCTCAGTTTCTCTTTGGGGCTCTCCTGAGGTTTTAGAGAGCATTGTATAGTACAGAAAACTGTGGAATACGCAGGAAGCATAGCGGGGCGCATCGATTGCAATACCAAAGTTTTGTTCGACTTTTCGATCTCCACTGTAGATTCTTTGAAGGATGGTGCATCGATCTCTCAGTTGCGACCTGTAACCGACTAACGATATGAGATGAGGCGCTGGAACCTTGTTTTGCTTGACGTCTCCAGACGCCAGTGCTAGCGACAGGACTCGGGAGAACAGCGTAATCTTGTAGATTCTGTTTCTAGCAAGTGCTCGCCACGCCAATGTTACGCACCACTAGCACACAAGGGTTGCAGTGGAAAAAGCGAAGAACGCAGTAGAAGAAAAGAATGGACGTTGATAACGCGATCCATGGAGGGAAGCCTAGTCCCCCACTCGCCCTATTCGATCTCTATAGCAAACATGTGGGCCCAAAATCCACAAAAGAACAAAAACAATGACCATCGAGTCACTTCTCGCTAAAGCGGATGTTGCGGGATTCTGCGGCCCCATGTATTGGCACACATTTGTCACTCGAAGCTACCTACTCATGAAAGGCATCCCGCAACATGATGATTTATAGGAATCCGATGTCGCAAATTAATTCTACACGGCACTCCAATCATCGCTTGGTCGAGCCTTTCCGCTTCGCTAGTTTGTTGACATTCACGTCCAATCTCGGACAGCGATCCAGATTAAGGAACACAACGTGCGAGACTCGATCAAAGAGAAGTTGAATTCTCCTCGTAACCTGATGGATTCTGATAAGAAGGATATGGACAGCCCTACTTCTGATGCAACCACAATTGTCCCTTCATCCTCGTCAATCATGACCAACAAATCGGTTCTTGAGGACGAAAAAGACGAATCAGATCAAACCACCCAAATGTCAGGTTCAGAAGTCAAGACATATAACGGAAGCGATCTTCATGATGTCGAAAATGGCGAAAATCAGTCTACGCCCGACAACCTCTCATCGCCTCTCCACCCCATACAAAGCCACATTGATCACCCCATCTCCCTGCCACGAGAAGTAGCTTTTGTAGGAATCCTCTGCTTGGCCCAACTATTCACCCAAGCCTCTCTTGGGCAAGCCATCGCACCTCTCCACCTTATCGGCGCATCTTTCTCAGTCGCCGATTCACCAGGCGAGATGTCCTGGTTCCCAGCAGCCTACTCTCTCACGGTAGGAACTTTCATCCTCATAGCCGGCCGACTCGGCGACCTCTACGGCCACAAACTCCTCTTCACTAGCGGCTGGATCTGGTACGGGATCTGGTCCCTCCTCGCCGGCTTCGCCGTCTACGTAAATCACACTCCGGTGTTCTTTGATGTGTGTAGAGGTATGCAGGGTATTGGACCCGCCTTTCTACTACCGAATGCATTGGCGATTTTGGGGAGGACGTATGAGAGCGGGAGGAGGAAGGAGATGGTATTTAGCATTTTTGGCGCGACTGCGCCGAGTGGATTCGTGCTAGGTGCGGTTTTCGCGAGCTTATTTGCGGAGCTGGCGTGGTGGCCTTGGGCATTTTGGAGTATGGGCTTACTGTGCTTCGTTATGGGTATGGCGGGGTTTTTTGCCATTCCGTATACGGCAGCGCCTGTTATTGAGCAGCTTGCTGATAATGCTGAAAGAGTCACTATGTGGGAAAGAACTGATGGATGGGGATGCGTGAGCGGTGTCTCGGCACTGGTACTCATCAATTTCGCATGGAACCAAGGACCAGTCGTAGGTTGGGATACTCCCTACACGTACTCTCTCCTGATCGTAGGATTCATCTTCCTCGCTCTTTTCGCTTGGGTGGAATCCAGAGCCTCGCATCCCCTCTTGCCTGTGGAAGCTTTAACGAAAGATACTGCTTTCGTACTAGGCTGTATGGCTGCTGGCTGGAGCAGTTTCGGTATCTGGGTGTTCTACAGCTGGCAGTTCATTGAAGAGTCACGACATGTCTCTCCTCTCCTCGCAAGCGCGCAGTTCATACCTTGCATGTTCTCTGGGCTGGCCGCTGCTCTTACGACTGGATATATCCTCCATCGAGTCGGTCCATCAATCGTGATGATGGTAGCCATGGCCGCTTTCACTACCGGACTGGTCCTGATCGCTACCGCACCAGTGAATCAAACATACTGGGCACAAACCTTCATCTCGATCTGTATCATGCCTTGGGGAATGGACATGAGTTTTCCAGCCGCGACGATCCTGCTTAGTGATCACATGCGGAAGGAGCATCAAGGTGTAGCGGCTAGTTTGGTGAACACTGTCATCAACTATTCGGTGAGCATTGGACTGGGCTTTGCAGGCACGATTGAGAGTCGGGTCAATAGGAGGGGCGATGAGCTGCTGAAGGGTTATAGAGGGGCGTGGTATATGGGTATTGGCCTTGCGGGCTTGGGGATATTTATCTCGGTGCTTTTTGGGAGTAGTCAATTAAGGGAGAGGAGGACGAGGATGAAAGCAGTTGGTAAGTAGGAAATCGCTGCTGTAAAATAATATGAGATAGGTTCAAACATACCTTTGCCAACTACTGGTGCCGTCGTGAGCAAGGCTTAATATACTGATGATTTCTTCTTCCTCCCGGTCCGTGTTGAGAGCCATGGTAGATTAAACTCTTGAGCTCTGACTTGAAGTCCCATAGACGATGTCGAATTGGAGTGGCAGAAAGCAATGAATTAAGTATTAGACACGCAAAATACCTGCGAGGCCGCCAAGATACAAGGTTGATTTTCGTGCGTCCACTGCGTTGTAAGCAGTGACTTGTAAGATTAAGTTGTGCTTCTAATTATGTGAAAGTCCTGCAATGCTGTCATGAATTTGACTTGCTCTCCTAATATTGTCCCATATTACTCAGTGATAATGAATTATTCTTCAGATCAAGTTTTATGACACTTTCGTGACTTTAACTACCACTCGAGGGAACATCCTGTGACTATTTGATGACATCAAACCTTAGAACGAGCTCAAGTCTTTACGGGAGGAGTATTGCACTGCATGGAGGTCATGCCCGAAAACAAGCCATTAGCAATATCACATTATCGCCGATTGACATACTACAAGCTCTGCATCAACTCATTCATAACTTGGCAAAGGTCCGATATATTGCCGAATTCGAAACGAGAAGAGAGCGAGGGATTGTTGACTAGGAGCTCGCTAAAGCTTTTCCCATGCCGTGGAAGTGATCCTGAAAATGTGCTATGTTTGGACAATCTAACACCATACTAAATATGAACCTTGATTTCGAGATAACAATAATGTACGCAAGGTACCCTTTCGTACTATAACAATATTTCGCTTCGCCCTAAACCTTGGAGATCAACGATTTACAAGTAGAGTTTTAGCGGGGTTATCTCAGCTAGCGCAAGGGTTGCCCCTGACCAATGATGGAACAACCGAGATTTTGCCTTTGTCAAATACTTCGTATCAGAACAAATATCAGACGACAAAAGATTTGCAGTGAACTACCGATTCAGGCCCGCGTTCATTTGTCGCTCCTCTGTCTACTTGTCCTATTCTTATGTCGTCAAATACTTACAGGACTTAATTAGCCAAGCAATGATGTCAACGACGTCGCATCCATCTCCGATAGTGACCACACACCCGGAGGAACCGCCTCGCAAACGCCAGCGAGCCCGAAAAGCCTGCCTACCATGTCGTCAACGAAAACGTAAATGCGATAACGAATTTCCATGCTCTATGTGCACGACATATGGCTATCAATGTCAATTTTCGCACGATGATAGTCCAACTGCGGCGTTCGTCGAAAAAGTGGGGTTGAATGGTCCAAGAAACAGTCCCGTGACGATGAACGGCAACTACAAACAGCCGTATAGTCCTGGAGCGAGACCGACTGTTGCGAGTGAGATAGACATGTCAAGCTCTACGACCGCCAGGTAAGCAATGGAGAAGGCAAAAATCTTCCTGACTTTCGGAAAGTCTCAAGATGATATAGAAACATGTATTATTCTTGGGACGCTCCTTTTCGAATGTCGCAACATATTCTCGACGAATCTGTTGATTCCTTCCTAAATGTCGCAAGAAGAAACCGACACATTTTTTCCCCTGCGCTTACCTGTCTAAACATCCTTAAACATTTCGAGACATAATTTATCTTGCATTCGAGAGGCTCTTGATATGACATCGCTGATCTCCCTTTAATTTAGGTCTTCTGTAGCGACACCCGCAGTCCTAGTGCTTCTTGATCCAATGAGGAGGAGGTTCATGGGCTTGCACTCCGTGACTGCATTTCCACGAAGTCTAGGCCTAGACTTTCAGTCCGCAAATCCACCGCGTGTGCATTCTTTCGCTTATAATTGTGGTATCAGACTCGAGGAAGAAGGTAGTGCTCATGCGGATCTGAGGCAGACAATTTCGAGACAGGATTTCAACAGATATGCCGAAGTGTATTTCGAGACTGTACATCCCTTATTTGTCGCTTTTGATCAGCAGCTCTTCCTACAGAATGTGGATGTATTCTGGAGTCAAAGTGGTCCAGCTTCGATCTTTGAGGCAATTCTAGCAGGTGTTGCGGCGCTGGGATCGTTCTTCTCTGCGAGGAGAGGTTCTACGAGAGAAGCGGAGCTCGTGTTGCATGCAAAAGGTATACTGGAGGACCCGACTTTTCAACCGACTATCGATCATGTGTCGGCTTGGATTTTGAGGACATTATACCTCAGGGCTACGACACGGCCACATCTGGCATGGCTCGCTAGCTGTACTACTATACATCTTGCAGAAGCTACTGGATTACACATGGAAATCGACCAGATTGCTATGACAGAACCGGAGACTGCGCATAGTGCCTTGAAGAACCAGAAGCTTTGCGAATTAGTACGGAGGATATTTTGGACGGCATGGAGGAACAATATGATGGTGTCCTATGAGTATGGTCGCTCTGGTATCACGCTCACAAATGTCACATGCAAGGTTCCACGGTACCCCTTAGATGACCCAGGCCTCCAACTACATGAGATCGTCCAGCTAGTACCCAAAGACAGTCCTGAAGGACAAGATCTAAATCTGCACGGAACTCTAGAGAAGGCTAAGCAGATACCTGATACGCACTTCTTCGTCTCGATGTCAAAAGCAGATTTATGCATGTCATTATATCGGCATCATCGACTCTTGAAACTCAATATCGATAAAACGGACGTCTCGACAATAATAGAGATTGGCAATGTAGCTGTAGCCGCTGCTCTAAAGCTAGCTGAAGAAAACAAGTTCTGGTGGAACGTGCTGTGCACAGTTTTCCAATTCGTCTGTGTTCTCCTAGCTCTCGACACAGCAGACAGTCTCTCGAATGTCGCGAACGCAATGAGTATCTTGGAAAAGATTGCTAGGCTATTAGGGACACACATGGCACAAGAAGCTGTCAATACGGCGAAAGTTTTACTGCGAGATTCAATGAGGAAGAAAAGGCTTGAATTGGGAATGTTGGAAGTTGCGGATGTAGGCGAAGGGCAGGGAGATGCACCAGCTGATATGGCAGGTCTTGACATCAACTGGGATATGTTGCTGGATCCGTGGTACATGTCTAATTTCCAGGGTATGGCTGGGTTAGGAGAAACATATCCGACGGGTGAATTTGTTGGTAGTGGGCCGATGAGCTGATTATCGTCGAAATTACGAGGAGTCAATTATCACTACCTCTTTGGGAGGTATTTTGTATCAGGGCTTCTGTGCACCTGGCGAAGACTCACGACACTTTCGATAGTGAGGAGTATTGGCAATGCTGAGGCTCGAAGCTCAATCATTGAGCTGAAAGGCAGGAGCTCACCCTGAAGCATCTTCTTAGTGAATAGGCTTAATCTAGCACCTAAGAGTTACTGCTTCAAGCAACAAGCCATTCACTTCCAACCTTGAAGACGTCAACAATTCAAGACATTCAACACTACGATTTGCTTCATGATTAAGATCATTTCCTCTTGGACCATAATCTAGCATCTACTTATTTAGCTGTCGAGTTGATATCTGGCACTAAACTTTGTGAGTTTCACAGAATCCTGCGCGTAAAATTGGAGCTGAGCTCATCATGGGATAGTTGACTGCGTATGTTTGGAAACTGATGCTGATGTACCATAGCGAGCCAGAACAAGTCAAGAGAGATCATGGTCGTTCATGAGGATGTTCCTGGAATTTCTGCCAAAGTCATAGTTAGCGGCCAAAGCCTCACAGAGTTTTCGACCGAGAATGATGAGATTGACGATGAGGACGCAGCTGTTATTGCACATTACAAGAGATGCACTATCACTCGTTATATTGCGTCTTTTACCAACGACCTCTTCGTTATCAGACTCAAGGTGCGCCCTCCATACGAGTTGGACTGTCCGAATCTTTCCTTCACGATTTATGTCGATGGTCTAGAGATCGACTCCACTCTCATGAACAAAAGAGAGTATGCCAACAACTTATGGCAATATGTGGTTAAGGGTTCTTCTTTACTTGATGGACGCAACCGCGTTCAGCCTATGATGTGGAAAACTATCAAGAAGAGTACGTTTTTTTGGTTCAATCTTAACTGTTGTACTCTAACCGAGTTTAGCACCCGAAACACACCAGGACAGAGAATTTCGTGAAAAGGAGAACCCCTTGGATGAGCTGGGAGAAATAAAGGTTGTGGTTAATCGCGCGAGTAAGAGAAAGCGAATGACCCGCCCTGATGTTCCGAGAAGACCCATAAGAAACCAGGAGAACGTATATCCTGAAAAGATGTGCGTGAAAGGCAACAAGTCACACGCAACAAGGTAAGTCATCCAGGGTTGATTGCCAGGATTCAAGAAACTGACATTCTCTCTGAGATGGGGGAAACCAAAAGTCCGAGGAGGACGGGAAGTCTTCTACACGGTGGACAGTTTCGATGACGATGATTTACCGCTTATTATCATGGTGTTCAAGTTCGCATCCCCAGGTAAGTTACTTCTATACGTTGCATATACCTCTCAATATTGAGACTCTGACTTCTTGGTTTAAAGAGATACTCGAATCATTACTCCTCGTCCCACGCACTCCTTCACCTGAACCAGCACGTGCTTTATCACAAGATCTGGTTGCCGCGCCTAGCCCATCAATTGTAATCAACTCTGGTAGACCTGGCGTGAAAGCAGATCCCACTATTGTGAAAGCAGATCCCCCTCCTGCAGTAAATTTGGAGGAAATACAGGCAAACAAGGATTTGATAGAGCAGAAAAAGAGAGATTGGGAGCGGCTCGGTGCGGAAATAGCAATGTTGACGGTAAGAGTCTCTTCATATCTACTTTATCCCCACACTGAAACTTTCACAGCAAGGAATCGAAGTAGCGCCAGTCATCAAGGGGGAGAGGCGATCAGGTTTGCCTGTTAAGCGGGAGCATCCAGGGGACCATGGGCTGGGAGATGCATCAAAGCGCCTGAAGAAGGAGACCGATAAGCATATTGAAACTATTGACCTTACCGCGGATAGCGATATTGAGGATTGAAGCCGGAGCCTGACGGAACAGACGCTACATTTCAGAATGCTACACCACCCAGGTTGCTCAACACATGGATAATGAGGGTACGGGTGGGGTTATATATGAGTGGGTATGCGATGCTGACATTGTAGATATCCTATTCAAAATCGGCGTGGATAATTCAGAGACGCTCTCAACATATTCAACATATTTTTTTACATACAGATATGAGAATCTGAATATTGATAAATCTTCGTTTTCTCCCCCAGAGATCCTAATTAAAATTTCCCTTGAGAATGAGGCGTAGTTGCGAAGCTTTTGTAGGGTAAATTTTAGAAGTGAAACACCTCGATAATATTTTCGTGTCTATCACTTTCATCTTCGGGGCCCAGCAGCGAAAAAGCTAGAATGAAGCCATATCTTGCTTCGCTTGAGATGATGTGTTATTTGTTATCTTTTGGACATCAATTATTACAAAGCTGTCTTGACCTCTTATGTGAAAGGTGACAGGATTCAACTGGCGCGCCACGCTCAGAAGTCTCAGCCTGATATCATGAAGAGTTACGACAGAGACTCACCTTTACGGAAAGCAAATTCACCTGTAAATAAAAAAAGATCCTTCCGTCTAGTGTCAGGCTTAGCGCCCCTTCAGTCTCAGTTCTGCCTAATAAAGTCGGTTGCTTGTCTGAGGAGGTTGGGTTTTCCTTATTTGATTCAACCGCCTTTTCTTTTTGACCTCACGCCCGAACTTAAGAGTCCGCAGTCTAACGTCTTCCTTTCTACCTCCTGAGATTTACAAGCTGTTACTTGAAGCACTGATTTCTCATCTGCTCGTAAGTCTTTCTCTTTCAGTGATGCGAAGTGAGGTTGGCACTCCAGGAGGTCTGCGCGAGTGGTGGGAGCTTTAGATAGGTGAATTTGTTACTAACACATTTCTCACACATAGAACGTAATGGCTATCATCGAGATCTACCCAGGCCTTCGAGTCAGCGTCATCGTCGAAGGAGTTGAGCTCGTTGAGCACGATCCACATCCTGAGGGTGACAACGAGGACAACTTGAACAAGGGCGATTCGGAGAAAGAGCTCTCAGTCAAGGATAAGAGTATTGCATTATACCAGCGCTCTGTGACTTGCATCAAATATGTCGAGGCGACCTCAGGCAAGCAGTTCGCAGTCAGCCTGCTTGTCCAAGACCCATTCCCAATCGAAAGTGACTACCTCGGATTCGAGATTCTGGTGGATGGAAAGAGAGTGTCTTCGCTGTTGCTACCCAAGACTGCTTACATGCAACACGAGATGTCATGGGTTAAGGTCATCGAGGGGGCTTATAAAAAGGTTGATGGAAACATTGTTCTTCGCCCGATGGTATTCGCAGCTTTGAACACAAGTAAGTAGTCTATTTGTGCGCATTCGCCACCGCCTTACTTGCTGACGTTGTTGGTCTGGCAGCTTCTGAATCCGAACACGTTCTGAAGTCAATTCTCAACGAGCAGGAAAAACACCTGAAGGATATCGGTGAGATCATTGTGATGGTTACTCGCAGAAATCGACTTGTAGAGCCAAGTCCTGCTGCCTTGCCCCGCGTAGAGGTAGTTGATGAGACTGCCTCTGGAAGAAATGCCGCTGGTACAACGAACTATCACGAGAAATCGTTGGCGAAAGAATCTCAATCGCACAGTATGGTGTAGGTACATCTCCTCGCACAACAAAATGTTTACTGAACAGTTTCGTAGTTTGGGTGAGAAGGTTGCAGTCGACAACACCAAGTTCAAGCAAGTTAAGACCCAGCTCGCCGATGACCCAAATTTGTACTTAGCCAAATTTATCTTCAAATACCGAAGCCGAGGTCAGTATCAATCCATGGAGAACAAGAACCACAGCATGACTGACAAGATTTCAGACCAGCTCAAGTCCCTTCTCGTCATTGAGCAAACTCCTTCTCCGGAGCTAGAGCCGGTTCAAGCAGAAGCAGATGAGATTCCGCAGCCAGCCCATCAGAATCCAAGACCTGCACCTTCACCATCTGCATCTCGGAAGCGCCTTGCGGGGTTGAAGGCGGATCTGAAGAAGAAGCAGGAGGAGATCAACCGTCACATGAGAGAGTGTAGCGTAAGACATTCAAACTCAATTTCCAAAGCTCGTCTGAGCATGCTGACAATTTCGTCGAATAGATTGCAGAGAATGATGTCGAGTCTGATGCGACCATTCAGGCTGAGTCGGATACTAATACAACAAAATCAGTCGTGAAGCAAAAGAAGCTTCCGGCTGCTACTGCGACCGCGAAGCGCGAACGTTCGGATGCCGACGATGAATCTGCCATTCCCAACGCCCAAAGCACCAAGAAGCTAAAGAGTAGGGTGAAGGTTCCCATAACCATTGACATGACAGTAGATGAGGAGGATTGAAAACGAGTTATATCTAGAAGAATTGGTGTCTATTTGTTTATAGGTATTTCGGTTCATTTAAGACGGCTTCGAGAGGGGTGTTTAGTGCTTTGTGGATTTTTATACTAGAAGGCATGGAGGAATGCTGACTTACGAATGTTGCGGAGTGCGAATGTTAGACTCCTTGGAAGGATGACAATTTCAAAGATCAAGGTTACACCTCTGGCTCGTCATATTTCTGCAGAGCTAAGTTGAGCACGAGTACAATAGCTAGTGTGCTCTCACGTAATGAAACAATTTCCTCTGAATCAAGTTCTTGCTAGACACTGTTGTTGATACAAGACTAAGGACTTGAATTAGCCTCGAAATAAATAGAATGCATGTAACAGCCCGATTTATCTTAATATCTCCTAAGAAGTCGGGACCAGGACATCAGGCTTGTTTATCTCGCTTAGGCTTATTAGTCGCAATACGCCGTACCGCTACCTAGGTGGGTAGGCAGGCTATGGTTTACTTGGTCCTGATTTTTTTTGGTCTTGCTTCTTCTTGATTGTTTGAAAAGCTGGATCAGTATGTGTAATATAAAAGTTTTTCTTCTGTATTCCATTGAAGTGAAGGATCAAGACATGGGGCATATCGGCGTAAACAAAAGCAGTGTCTGGAGTGTTACTATCTCTACCCTACATTGCACAAGTGCTTAGAGAAATAGGTAAGCTAAAAGACCGTGCAAAAAATCCTTATAGAGAAATGCACACTGAGATACCCAGAAAAAAAACAGTGCTACACAAATTTTTCCGATGAACGCAGGAGGGTCATATGCTGGTTTCGGAATGTCACTGAGGCTGACTCGATTCATGTCCAGTCAAACAAGTCATGAAGTGCTGTAATAACTTCCTGGCTGTCGAAGTTATTTGGGATAAAGTACTAGAATGATGATATGATGGCTAAACCTCCCTAGATCAAATTCCTAAAATGAGCTTGTAATTCTGGACTTACAATGATAAAGTCCTGTGTTTGTGGGTTTGCATATCAGTCCAGCTCCCACTTCACCGACGACAAAATTGTCCAGCCTCGTGGACTAGACCTACTAAGGCACGGCGACTGTTAACCCACAGAGAGAGGAGAGAGTGTTTAGCCTCGCTGCACTGGCTCTGTCTAGGGACAACGTAGTGACGGTTCCGAGTAAGAAGAAGGGAGGGAGAGTGTTCTCGCCACTTCCTGATGAAGGATACGAGTTCATAAGCATCATAGAACTTGATTTGAGACCAGAGGCTCATCTTCAACGTAGCCACTTCAAGGATATTCGGTCGGTTCCGCAGAAGTTCAGTCCAGGCAAGTTTTCCGGGAGTGAGCACCCAGTGTGGCTGGACGGAAATCTTGCTACGATTCCCGTATGTGCCATTCAGTCTTCAAGCACAAAATTCCCCCCAGACAATGGTTCTTAATTTGGTCAGATTAGAGTGTTGTCCCTAGAAGCTCCTACCTGTGTGACAATTCACTAGCTGGAGTTGGAACAGTCGATGGACCAGCCAGCTGACAGTTCATTTGCTTTTTCTGCGTTTACATCTAAATCACACTTTGACAGGCCAAAGAAGCATCATGATATGTCACACTCTTACACCGGATAAGGACTGTCTGCATTAGGTATTGGCAATCCGGATGATAACCTATGAATACACAAAAGACCGAGATCATAGACGCCAGTGAACACGGTCTACTTTTTCATTCCCCTTTCCCTTCCGGACCGATCTCGAAAGTTGCTCCACCAGCCCTCCGCCGCCCTGGCCCATTCCATCCCCGCAGATATAGCATACTCCATCATCCACAGCTCATCATCCCCACGCACCTCTCGCGCCACTCCACATTATCATGTGCCTTGTGATTTACCTGCTCTTCTTGGGAGTGGCATCGGCATTTGTAGCAGCACCATACTTGTCACCCAAGTCATTGTACTCGCGGCTCAGACCCTCGCTCTGCTTCTTCAAGGTCTCCAAATCACGCTCCTTCTCAGCCAAAAGGTTCTTTAGCTTGCCAATCTCTCCAGCATTTCCAGCTTGGGCTAGCTTATCGGCCTGCTTCCCGGTAGCCTTTGGGTCTCCTTCGTACTTCTTGACCTTCTCCTCGAGGCGGAGTACATCCAAGATCATGGTGTAGGTACGGTTGAGAATCAGGGAGAGGAAGAGGGTGAAACCGCAGAGATACATGTTACGCTGGGAGTAGAACTTGCGGGCCTGGACTTCCATGCGCTCATGGCCCATGACGGAGGCTCTGCTAGATTGTTAGCACGATTCCCACCATATTTATGTAAAAATTGTGATTGTGGGAGAGAGCAAAATGACGTACCCAGGGGTCTTGTTGGTCTCAGCAAGCTCGAGCTGGACTCTGTAGACGCGGTTGACGCTGTCAATGAAGAGGATAAGGATGAAGATAAAGGTAATTTTCATCCCGTACTGCAGTTTCGCAACTATCGGACTCTCGCTGCTAGAAGGCTGTTAGCGTGTGCCAGCCTTTGCTGGCAGGTAGGCAGTGCGTACATGAATGTGAACATCCTGCGACGGATCGTGAATGGGAGAGGCACGATGAGAAGCATGAAGAGTGCCATCTCTGCTACGAGGAGCAAGAAAACCTAAGTGCTGTTTAGCTGTTGCTCTCTGAGGGCTTTTTCCCCATTGCATCTCTCCAGTCTGCGACGGTGTATCAATTGGATGACTTACGAGACTGTAGTAGAGCGTCATGTTGCTGATTTGTATCGATCGCTATGCTTGAAGTATTCGCAGATGTGAATAGTGTCCTGATGCAAGGTGTCAGTTAGTTTGTTTTGTTGTTGATGTTAGGCTGCGGCATTGGAACATTCAGGACCACACTGGATGTGTCGGCCTCGAAGGGAAGGAAGAGTTGTTGTGAGATAGCTTACAATCAATTCTGAATCTCGAAGATGGGTGTCTCGAGTTATATCGTAGTTGTGGTGATGTGTTGCGTGCAAAGAAGAAGTGGTCGTGTGTTGGTGGGCTGGCTTCTGGCTGGCGTGGTGGCTTCGGGAGCTGACCTCGCAACGTCATCGGCAAATCAGCTCCAGCCAGCAGGGAAAATCCAGCTAGCGACGCGACAGATAGGTTTTCACGTGAAAGTCACGAGACAATATATGCTTTTTGGAGCGGACTACAGACTCCTCTTTCGAGGTTGGGGCAATTCGTCTCCGGCGAAACAAGGACGTACATACCATACTAAAGTCATCAGACATCACTACAACATTAACAGGCCCCTTTAATCTACTTCGCGATTTATCCCATAGCTAGGAATTGAAGTCACGAAAACATTGTAAGAAATTATTAACGTGATTTCGTAATGTCATATAAATACTTGAGGAATATAAGAAGTACAGGTATTAACTTGAGGGGACGGGGCTGCTTCGCCAGAGACGATTTCTCTGGCTTCATATCACCTACACAGTGGACGTTCTTGAAATTCAACACCTTGTTAGGCAATTGGATTTTCACTGCGCTTGATTTCTAGGTACATCGCTTCATGTAAATTCCTAGTCTAAATTCTTAATCGCTATGCTTTTAAGACTTGTATATTCAGACCCGATTATCTAGCTGGGTCTTCATCACGCTATTCCCCAAAGACAAGCAGCCATTTGTTTTATGATTCTAGACAGCCTCCAAGACATCTAGCCTTCTGCCTCAATCTCGTAGCTGTTCGATTTGTGCTTGGGCTGGAACTTGAAATCCTTATGAGCAGGGCCAAGATACATTTCACTACAGATGTTAGTCAGCAATCGCAGTGAGGGTCTGAGAGCTACATACCTGATCTTTATCCAGTCCAAGTAATTGTCGCTCGCCAACAACGACTCCATATCATCTCTACTTCTGTAGGCTGGTGGTCTGTCCTGCAAACTCGGAGGAAGGTGCGCAAGAATGCCAATAGGAACGTATCTATGAGCAAAGCTCAACCATTCCAGCAAGAAACGTCGAGTCTGTCCAACACCTACTTCATCAGATCCCCATGCCTCGAGTCCGTACTTGCAGAATTTCTGGACGTAATCGAGTCTTTGAGATGCAGTTTTGTCAAGGTACTGGCCTTGTTCAATCTCCTCGAAGATCCATGGTTTGATCAATGCACCTCTTGCAACCATGACTGAATCAACACGTGCATTCTGGATGTGATCAAGGTAGTCAACGTGAGAATAGCAATCTCCGTTTCCAATGAAGAAAACCCTTCCATCCTTAGTGTTTGCTTGGGTCCGCTCGTCAGGCTCCATTACAGTGTCAGTCAGCTGAGCCTTCTGTTTGTTGTAGTCGTTGATGAGAGCACCGCACTCGGCGATGTAGCCCCAATCTGCACTTTTGGTATATCTTTGCTGTCTGGATCGGCCATGAAGAGTGATTGCAGCACACCCTGGAGCTCCAGGTCGATCTCTTGCCTCATATCCACCAAACGCTAAACGGTCGATGATCCTGGTTGCGATAGGCTTGTCCGTTCTAGTACCCATTCTGATCTTGGCTGTAACAGGAATTTCTCCGGAGACCGTATTCATTCCTCGGATCATCTTTTCCAACTTCGAAGGAGAGTCCAGCAAGCCTGAACCAGCTCCAGATTGATAGACCATCTCGATGGGACATCCACAGTTTAGATCCATTAATCGAATACTTGGTAGAAGTTTAGACATGATCTCCGCTGCTTTTACTGCTTGCCACGGCTTACTGGCTGATATCTGTGTCGCGAACTTCAGATCTTTAGTGTTGTCGTAACCTTGAACAATCGAGGTAGGCATATATCGCGGAGGTGACATTTCACTCTCATGAGCTTTCATCAGTGCCCATTCAGATTTCTGTCCTTGAATCAATGGTGTTGACATAGCCATCTCGGAATATGTAAGTTGAGCTCCAAGCTCCACACACATTCTTCGGAATGGAAGGTTTCCTTGTGTTGTGAGAGGAGCGAGGACAGGAGTTTCGGGGCCAAAGTAAATGCGTCTCTTCTCAGATGGTAGCAGAGGTGGTTCCTTGAATTGCGCTCGATTCTCTTCACGCGCTTCGGTCTCTGGATCCTCCTTCTTTCTGTGATATATTTTCTCCATTTCTTTCTGGTCTTCGTCCAGCCACTTGACAAATTCTTCGGCCTTGGAAGTAGAAAATCTCCTTCGCGCAAGATCTAATTTGTCCTTAGTTGAGACGGTGTTGAAGACTCCCTTACGATCCTCGCCGTCTATTTCTGTCGCTGCAGCTCCATCCCGGTATGTCAAGACCAGCTCCTTTCGACCATCTTCAGTCTCGATTTCTTTCGAGTGGCTTCCAACGAATCTGCATTTCCATCCAGCATGGCAAATCCCGTACACTTCCCAGACTGGACATTTTCCCTCAAAGGTTGTCAAGTCTCCCCGCTTCCCTTCTTTAAGATATTTTCGAAGGTCGTGAGTGCATTTGCACGAGTCGCCGAAATCGCAATGCTTAGGAGAGAATTCGTTGGAGTTGGCTCGAGTGTTGCATAGTCTGATAGCATCATACCACGAACCGAATTCGCGCCCTTTATTCTGACCCTTTTCCTTCTTTCCCTTTTTCTTCTTGTTCTTCTTGTCCCCATTTTGATTGTTGTCTCTATCATCGGCTCGGAGTCGGCCCTCCGCGGCGTCGTCGTCCACGGGCGCATTTGTTGATTCACCTCCTCTTGGGGAGATATCTATGCGGTATCTAGTCTTTGTTAGTCCTCACATTCAGGCACTGGGGCATTTGCACCGTCAATCACTTACTCTGGCTTGACCATCGCAGTTCCCTTGACCTTGTCTCTGGAGTCCGTAAGTGATTTATTGCCCCCATTTCTATCACCATCTGGTTGTTCAATCTTGACTCTTTTGGCTGCTGGCTGTTCTGGGTCATTCTGGCTATTAATTTGGTTTCTATCGACCTTCTCAATCTTGGTGACAGTTGAGTCTTCCGGAAGAATGGTTTGCGGTGGATATTCCGGAGCTGAACCATTCTCAAGGGTTCTCTTCAGATCCTGTGGCGCTTGGTCGTCTGCCATTGTGAATTTTGGAGAATTGTCGATTGCGCCCGCTCGGAAAGTGTCGATGGGATGTTCCCGCAGGATGACTGTGTTGTTGGATATTTGAGTTATAAATCCTCCGTCAACAATTGCTTTTGAGACCAGGTCATCCTTCTTCGAGCTCAGAATTCAGTTCTTGCAGGTGTTGATTTGGCTCCATTTTGATGCCCCTCGATTTTTCTATGGAGCTTATCTTAGCGCATAGTCCTCAGCCCCAAGCCACAGGTGGCTGAAGCTTGAAATGGACAGGTACCAATTATCTAGCCAATCAGAAGGGGGTGTTGGTCCTGGATCTTCAAGCTGCCCCTCCCCTGAAACCTTCCCATTTGGATGATGGGCGCTGGGCTGGACGACACGACATCCCCATTCCCCCCGCATTTGCAGTGTTCCTTTTGCAGCTGACTGCTGGGACATTATATCTTCATTTCTGGTTCCTTACCTACTTCCATCCACGTGAGAGAATCTAGGTTTAAACATGACCCCAATTATAGCAACATCATGCATATCAGCTGAAACTTGACTTATTACAGGGGCTGCTCCATGATACGACACCACCTGCACCAGCACCAGCCTTGCTCTATTCAGCCGCCGTTCCCCCGTACAGAACCTCCCTCAGCCTTGAATCATTCTCGAGCAGTCAATAATGCCCATAATTGGCCATCAGAATTATAATCTACAGCGCCATCAAAATGGCTGATACCCAGAAATCTTTCGACAAGGGAACACGGCCAACTGTCAAAACGGGCAAATTGATGCGCTCTCAGAAGATCATCCAGCTATCCCCGACAGACGCAACGAGACCACAGGATATACCAGAAGATGAAGAACCACCGCGAGAGGTTCCTGAGGCTCCTTCACGAAGTCATACACCAGGGCACTTATCAACAAAAAGTCAAGACAGGAGGAAAAAGGCATCAGACTTAGCATTACGACAGCGGTCTCAATCGCTCTCCCAAAAAGAGCCCCCGTTACCATCGACGTCTATCTCATCGTCCAAACCGCCATCAGTACGAAACCAGATGACTAGAATAGAGACACCTATCACTCCACAACTTTCCAAGACTCCCGGCCTAGCCGTCATTCCCGATCCGCGACGACCTCTCAACCTCCGCTCAACCTCCGCAATCGCATCCAAACAACGAGAGGGGAGTTCATCGCCCGCTCCTCCACGAAACTCCGCACTAGCTCAAAGACCACCGCGCGGTCCACATGTCCCGTTCCCACCTCTACCAGATCCGGAGACAGCACCAGATGTTCAGCCAGCACCGGCGAGTGGCATGTATTGGTCTAAAGCACCGGTATCAGGAGCTTCTCATACATCGCTGCGGGCACATACAACAACTTTGATTGGATCCAATGTGTATGTGTTTGGAGGCTGTGATGCTAAATCCTGTTTCAATGAACTATATATACTTGACGCAGATGCATTCTACTTCTCATGTCCGTATGTATGCGGAGAGATACCAGCTCCACTACGAGCCATGACCTGTACCGCTGTAGGAAAAAAACTGATAGTTTTCGGCGGCGGCGACGGGCCAGCATATTACAATGACGTTTACGTGCTAGATACAATGAATTTCCGATGGAGTAAGCCTAAGATAGGCGGGGATCGACAACCAAGTAAAAGGAGAGCACATACCGCATGCCTATGGCGGAACGGGATTTATGTGTTCGGTGGTGGAGATGGCGTCAGAGCTCTAAATGATGTATGGCGACTCGACGTAGCAGACACGAACAAGATGTCTTGGAAGTTGATCTCGGCACCCTCGTCCGCGTCCTCAGATGACAAGACGAAACCTAAAGCTCGAGGCTACCATACAGCCAACATGGTCGGTTCGAAGCTCATTATCTTTGGTGGAAGTGACGGCGGAGAATGTTTCCGCGACGTGTGGGTGTTCGACGTAGAGACTCTGACATTCTCTCCTGTTCACATACCAGTCTCGTATCCACGCCTTAGTCACACAGCTACGATCGTTGGCTCGTATCTGTTTGTGATTGGAGGTCATGATGGCGTGGAATACAGTAATGAAGTCCTCTTGTTGAACTTGGTGACCATGGTTTGGGATAAAAGGAAAGTCTACGGCATGCCGCCTAAACCAAGAGGATACCACGGTACTATCTTGCACGATAGTAGATTGATTGTGGTGGGCGGTTTTGATGGTGGAGAGGTATTTGGAGATGTACAGATTTTAGAACTGGCCGTACATGCTTATTACAGCCAGATCAGCCATTTTACTATTGACGTTTAGACAAGGGCTGACTTATAGACTTGGACATAATGTTTGAAAGCCATATTTTGGCATATGGGTGGGTATGTGTTAGCCATTAGCGAAGACCAGGTGAATTAAGGGGAGTCAGAAACGAAGAGATGATGTTGTTTGTTTTATTTTGAGAGCGCTGGTACGGGCAGGTGATGGGCAGGTGGCAGGCTGAGTCTTCGGGAATACAGTGGTATCGGTCGATAGAGATCTCTGATTGATTAATGTATGAGTATAGATGAGGAAATTATACAGCGAATCTCGGCGTAATAGCAATTTGAAAAACACGTTCACGTGTCTTGCGAAATTGTTTTGACGATTTCCGTGTGTTTTTGGTATTTGTGAGAGGTATGGAGATAAATCCAGGGCAGTTATGTAAAGGCTCGAGTTACCGAAAGGATCTAGCGAGACTATTCATTACATCCCGAACTTCTTTTCATTGATTTAAAAGATAGATTGATCCAACAAAAAACAGGAAATAAACACCAATTATGCTAGAAAGACGAAACGCCTTTTCATACATGTTCGTCCGCCACCCAACGCATCCGTAGTCAAAGAATTAGCTGGAAAACGGCATTGTTCTCAAATTCCCTGTTTTTACTTTCCTCTCCTCGTCATTACCGCATCTGTCATCTATGAATCGAGCATCACACAAGCGGTAGGCGTTCGCTCTTGATCTTGCGAAAGGTTTACTCAACGTCCTGCTCGGATGTCTTGCTCTTGGTAGGTTTTGGCGTGGACTTGGGAGTAGACTTCGAGCTGTGATCGGATTTGCTGGACGACTTCTCATGCTTCTCATGCTTCTCGTGCTCAGCTGATGCTGCTTCTTTGCGAGCTGCGATCTTGCGCTCCTCTGTGGCTACCATATCTGCGAAAAACATTAGTATTTAATCTTCAAAAACCGTCGAAATCTCGACTCGAATATAGGGAAGTGGTAGAAAAGTCAGAACTTACCCCTCCACAAATCCTCTCCCTCATAAGCCTCATGATGAATCCTCTTCTCAATAATATGCTTGTGCTCCGGATCATTCGGATCTAGAATCTTCACAGTCTCCCACCTTCCCTTTCCTTTACTCGCATCACCAACCTCAAACGCCGCTGTCGCAATCAAAATCGCCAACGTCAAGCCCTGCGCATATACACGAGCCTGCACCAACTTTTGCGCTCTCGTCAAATACGGACTCCTACCCACAAGCCCCAATGCGATACCCATACTCGCCACCCACGACGCCGTCACGATCGGATATCTGTTCTCCCTACCCCATTCTTTGAATTTCTGGAAAGAGGTCTCGTTTTCTTTGAGTTGGGCGAGGTCGGTCGAAGCTTTGTCTTTGTATTGGTTGGCGGGGTTGCGCGAGGATTCGAAGGAGCGAGACGCCTTGTCGGCTTGGATAATGGCTGTGAATGTGCCGGAGGAGGTTACGAGGAAGGTTTTCATAGGCAGGGTGAGGGAGCGGAAGGTTGAATAGCGTTTCGAGAGGCCAAGAACTGCTGCTGTGCCCTGGTGGAGATATCAGTTACCTGTTCCTGTTGATTGTGGTGCGAGCTTGGAGTGGAGAGGAAAGACATACGACTAAAAGACCAATTCCTCCGCCTAGAGCTCCGCCTTTGACCGTGGCATTGTAATGGGCTGCCTCTTCTTCCTTGGTGAGGATCTTCATATTTTCTGTCGTGTAGGAAAACTGCTCTGTTGCTGGAAATCTGAAGTTCAACGGGTTGCTCGCTGCTCAATTTACCCAATTGATGGTTTCTACTGCTTCTCGATTACTGTTGTTGATGTTCGGAGGCTGCGGATGTAGCTCTATCGTGTGGTGGTGTGAGAAGTCGTGAACTGATATCGCTAGTAGCTTGGTAGCTAGCAAATCCCGAGGTATCTCAGAGATCTTGGAAATTGGAACTTGGGGGTTATTTTGACCGTCAAGTTTGCAAATAATTCAAGGCAGTGAATTCGTAGAGATCTCTAGACTTATATTCAAAATGTATAGTAAATTTTCTCCAAAATAGACAATACCCAAATCCCGAACAGGCTTCTGCAGTGCTGTAATTTTTTGGTAAGCTCCGCGCATAAGGCTCGCTCGAATGATGTCAATGAATTGTGGTGTGACGACGTAAATTTGATAAGGTCGCCCTCCAATTCTGCTACACTGCTCGAGTCGGGCTAGAGTGGGGTTTCCCGGTACTAGCTGCACATTTTTGATTGATAGAATACTACTCCGTACAACTCCGATGTTTTCCGCCATGTCAGATCCCGAGCGTACCCCGACCACTTCTATTCAGTGCTTGAATTTTGTATCTCCACGGTTGAAGGGGCGTCTCCGCTACGACCGTATGAGTTTTACCTGACATGGCGGTTGATCGGATATTGTTCATAGGTAGTGGTATTCTTTCTTCATAGGCATGGAGAAGATGAAGTGGTTCGCTCTTAGAAAGAAATGACCTAGACAAAGCCCCGATACGAGATGCAATGTCCCCAGTGTGCTATCACAACTTTATAGTTCCTGGAATGGCTGGGCCAGCCTTGGATCTTGAGCATCTCTGACAAACTACACATGAGGGTTTTCATCGATGAGATTACGCTGGCCATTGATAAAGTAACTTGCTCTAGATATATGTGGACATTGATATCTCCGAATCAAATTGGCCGGAATGTTCCAGACGTCAAGTTTTCAACAAGAAAGAACCCCAAGTCTGGATAAAGCTGATTGCAACCGGTACCTGCTTACATTCGTGAATCTATTGCTCCGATTTGGAAAACCACTCGAGGCATTACAACTGTCGTGTCAGAGGTCATTCAGTGAGGCGAGTGTCGATTTGCAGAATTAGTCAGCGCTACAAGTATTTTGTTTATGTTCATAGAATATGTCAGTAGCTTCAAGGGCTCACATCGTACTACAGATTATACAAGTAGTAGGCTGCTCCATAAATTTATGTTGGAGCTACGAGAAATGAAAAGTAACTACCTTAAGCACAAATCACCGATTCAGATGTTCTCCATAAATCCGACCAAGCACATTTTGATTCGTCGACATCGCTACCCTGTACAACGATCGATGCAGTAGTGTAAGACATGTGCATGAGAATTACATGGTAGGTGGAATCGAATGCCTCTGCTGCGAATGTAACTTGTAAAGGTGTATGCAAGTCAAAGCCAAGGGAATGTCCAAACGAATCAAATGAGGAAATGCCAGATAATAGACACGAGTCGTTGGGTTCTGACTCGACGTCCCTACCTACTACTATGTACCTTTCCGTGCGAGTTTAAAGCTAGCCCTTGTTAGCCGTGTTGGGATGGGAAACGATGGAGATTCTGGAAGAATATTAGGTTTGAATTTAACCAAGCTCCCAAGATACGGGCGTACTCTCCAAGCTTGGATCCACTGCAAACATGCAGAGCATGGGCAGAACAAGAACAAGGGCAAGGGCCTTTCCTGAACCTCGTTAGGGGTCCAATTCAACTCCCGAGCCTCCATTTTACACTTACTCCCAAGCATGAGCCTGTGAAGATGACCCAAGACAAGCCTCAGTGCAAGCGCCAGAGTGTCAGTGACAATTGACCAAGCCAGTGACAGTGACAGTGCCAGTGTCAGTGTCAGTGTCAGAGGCCAGTCTCAATATCTGTGCGTACCACCGATGCAAACGACATCCGACGAGGATTCGACGGCCACTACGAAATCCAGTGCCACTGGTGTCGGAGTCGGGCACCATGCTAGAAGCAGTTGGTGAGATCAGTAAGAAGCCGTTCTGCCGCCAGGAACCAAAGTCTCCTTCTTACAGCAGCGCTACAGCAAGCTCGGCGAAGATGGCGATTCAGATAGGCGAGAGGCTGCTGGCCACCCACCCTGGCTCCTGGCGCCTGAGAGGTAAGAAAAGGAACGGAACCTGGAAAGGATAGGATAGGATAGGATAGGATAGGGTAGCTTGCGAACTTGCCTAGGATACCTTAGCTAGGGAAATATAGTACCTAGTACCGTACCTAGGCAGGGACGGTATAATGGCCGATCCAGCTTGATCTGGTTGGACGGCTTCTATCTGCTGCCCTTGTATATTATCATGAGCCGTACACCGCCAGTAACGTCAACCTTTCCGGAGAGAGAGAGATAAGGTAAGGCAAAGCGAGGATATATCAACAGAGGCGATCCCCGAGACTCATCTCGACCCTTCCAAGCACCTCCTGGCAACGTTGTGGAATCAAACGGCACGGCCAAGCTGAACCTCTTCCTCACGATTCCCTTGCTCAGTCCTGCCCTGCTCTGCCCTGCCCTGCCCTGCTCTGCTTTGCCTCTCCTTGCCCTTCTGCTTGGGTCTGATCCTGATCTCCCTCCCTGTCTTGCCGTTGTATTGCCGTTCGTTACCTTCAACCCGGGAGGCAGCCCAGCAACTTAAGTGACAAACGGCGGCCCTGTCCTATGCTCTTAGTCGACTCACTCCCTCCGTCATCTCATCCATCCAACCTTCAAACAAACCACCACACACACTCCCATCCACATACACCAATCCTCATAATATCAGCTCAAAGCCAACGGGCCAAAACCTCCGTATCCGACTAATAAATCCCCATTATTCTTCCCTTGCTCCTTTGCCTCTCTCTCCAACTCGATACCTACCTAACTCAGGTGCAAAGCCGACCGACCGACGTGGTGGGGTCAGTTTACTATGGGCGGGTTGAACGATTGGATAGCGAAATACACCTCGAACGCTCCCACTACCGCTACCGGTCCCTCTAGCGCTAGTAAGGCAGGCGGGCTCTCGGGGCTGTCACCATTACCATCTCCATCACTCGATTGCCCACGAAGAAGTACCAGCGACTCGAATGCAAGTTCGCCTTCTTCGAACAACCAGCCGCCAACTCCAGACAACGATACCAGAGAGAGCGATTCGTTTACAATGCAGACGACCTCTCCTATCGACATCGCTACACCCACAAGAAACGCATCCTCGTCCCCGTCATCGCAAGGCGTTGGCGTTAAGCCCACCACGAATTTCCTCGACACCGATTCTCGAACCTCCGCCATAATGAGCGGCAACAACTTCGAGAACGGCCTGGGCAGGGGTCGTCAGGAATCTTTCGCCGGAGCGAAACCCATTTCTATGAACAATCCAAATAGAAATGCAGACGGTAGGCCGCGCCGGGAAAGTTTGGCTGGAAGCCTGGTGCAAGGCATGAGCTGGGGAGGGGTTTCTGTTGGTAGTTGGATTAGAGACGAGTAAGACTTCCATCTTGCGACCTGAGATATTCTGGCACATTTGTGTCTTCAGCTCGAGTCTCGAGTCACTACTGTTGCTCGTGCGCCACCGCTCTTTGGCATGACACTGACTGTCTGTAGCATTATCATGGCCGGCACCTCGCCCTTCCCTTACCAGTCGCCTTCCTATCATTCATCTTCGTACCTTCCAAAGCTCGAGGCAAATTTTATGAAAGACTTCGCTTGCTGTGGTCAGACTCTCCCTACTCTCCATGATTTATTACAGCATTACGAAGAAGCACATGCACAGCAAACACCACAATCACTTCGAACTGCCTCTGCAGCAGCAAGAGCCAGAGAGAACTCGGTCCCCAATAGCAAAGCAGCCCTCGCGGCTCAGGCGGCTTCATCGGTTCAACAGCAAGCTCAACAACAACAAAATCAAACATTACAGCCGCCACGAGCTCCAGGCTTACAGTTGCCTCAAGGTGGATCAAGCGTGGGTGGGATACAACTGATGAGACAGCAGCAGCAGTCACAGCCATCAACCCCTGTCCAGAAGAATATGACGCCGGTAATGGAAGACATGGATGGTGTGGAGGATATGGAAATGGACGACGCTGTAGGACCTATGGACAATGCACCAGATACACCTGTGCAAATGTACCAGCAGCCTCAAATGACTCAGCAGTCTCTCTTCGGACAGCAACCGCGACCAACTTTAAATTTGAACTCGAACGGAATGCAGCATTCTGGTCTGCGAACTTCTCAGCCGCCAACACCAGCTACCGCAGGGTTTGGATTCCAAAACAATCCCACGGTCTCATCAGTAAACACCCCTACACTCAGCGCCCAGCCAGTCCAAGGACAGTCACATCAATTTTCACCTGAGACCTCTGTACCTGGAACCCCTGCGGGAGAGATGGAAGATTCATTCGCCAATATGCCAATGAACATGAACAATATGAACATGAACATGAACATGAATATGAATATGAACATGAACATGGCGAACATGAATTACCCATTTGGGATGGGATCGGACGCTTTGTCTTTGGACCTCTGTATCGATGAGCCTGCCAAAAGACTTTACAGCCCGAATGGTTATACTCAGCAGCGACTCCAGCAGCAATTCGCGCAATTCGGTCTTGGACAAGGACAATTTGGAAACAACGATGAGCTGATGCGAGCATATCGACAACAACAAATGATGGCCATGACGAACATGCCTCAATCGGGTATGATGATGGGAGAAGAGCATAAGCCATTTAGATGTCCAGTTATTGGTTGCGAGAAGGCCTACAAGAACCAGAATGGTCTCAAGTAAGTCATCCTAGAACATTCCCAATGACAAATCTTAATAGTCCTTAGGTATCACAAGACGCATGGTCACCAAACTCAACAATTACATGAGAACGGTGATGGGACATTCTCAATTGTAAATCCAGAAACTTCAGCACCTTACCCCGGTACACTCGGCATGGAGAAGGAGAAGCCTTACAAATGCGATGTCTGTGGCAAGCGATATAAGAACTTGAACGGATTAAAATACGTAAGAACCTCTTTTCGGCTATTTTGATGCCGAGGCTGACAAAATCCTTAGCATAAGCAACATTCGCCACCTTGCAATCCAGATTTGAAGCTTAACAGTCATATGGCTGCAGCTGGCCTTGGTCCTGTAGGCATGAATGTCCCTGGATTACCAGGGATTGGCGAGGAGGGCATGATGTGATCTCGATTCGACTACGCTCCTAACGGCTTTCTTTCCAGCGTCAGCATACACCGGCGTCCTCGTTTACTTTCCTACCTCAAAAACTTGCATTGGGACGGAGTTACTCTACACGATCCCAAGATTAATATACCCCGGATAGATTGATTAGGCTTGAAAGATCGAAAAGACTTCTTTGGCTGGAAATGGAGAGAATACTTTGTCTTCTATATACGATGATGTGTCTTTTCGGGAGACTTCGAGGCTCTATACACGACTGATGGTTATCGAAGTCCTCCACTTTTTCTGAAACAGCGACCTCCTTCTCTTCTCTGATCAATATTCACTCCTATCAGCATATTCGTCTTTTCGTTTCACGACACCAAACTAAAAGTTTCTGGATTCGATTCGATCGACTCGCTTCTATATCTTTTTTTTGCTTTCTTGTTCTTCGTTCACATGAAGGTTTTGGCGTTGATGGAAGGGTGGTATTTAGAGATAATTCCTTCTTGTCTGTGTATATGGGCGGGTTTGAGAGCACACCCGGTGTTCAATTCTGCTTTCTGTTAGGAAATTATTTGGAAAGGATGGAGCAGGGCAGGGCTGAGCAAGGGGTTGGGTAACTGCAGTACATGTGCCAGCAGGCGATGGAAAAGCAGAAGAAGGTTATGTCTTGTCTAGCATAATTGTCGATACCTGGCTACAACTTCTGACTTGTCGCTATTGCTTAAAGAGCGAGAATCGCTGCAAGCGAGAAAGAGCTGTCTAGAGTAATTAGAATTCCTTAGACGAGCTCAGGGTGGAACCCGGATTACATCAATAAATTGCTGTCTATTTTTGAACCACTTTGTTTCTATCACACGTTTCATCCAAGCTTGACATAGGTAAATGCTTCATGTGAAGATGAGTAAACATTAGATGGGAAATATTGAGGTTACGAATTGAGTTTCTGCAGCTGTCATGTCCTGTCGCATTCCATAACGTGATGTAGAATGGGCCCAGTCGGAGTCCAGCCATGGCACCGAAGGTTCAACTACGGGACGGTAGTTTGGACTACTGAAAACAATTCCCCGCGGTTGAGCGGAGGGACATATCTACCTCAAGTCTGGCAAAGATCAGCAGCTTCGAGTCGTGAATGGAAGAGCAATAAGCCATCACGGTCATGTCCCTTACCTCACGATTCACGACGCGCCTTCTCGAAACGCGAGACCGGGAAAATTGCGGGAAAATTCTGGTCGCTGGAGTTGCGAGTAGATGGACAGTAGGAGGTAACAAGTATGAATGATGTCAAGTCAATAGGGATAGACGAGTACAGGTACTGCAAAAGAGAGTTTCTACGTGGTAGATCATTCCACCTTTCCCCTCCCCGACATCGAACCCCATCATGACAGAGTGTGGACTTTCACGTTATTCGTTCGCAATGCAGGTCTGTTTTGAGCTCAGTTGGTTCTTGGTGATCTTGCCCCTCTCGCTTACGATACCGCGATCCATGTGACTCCTCCGGCCAAGGGGTAATGTAAATATTGACTGACGAATCTGACGATAACTGTAGATTGCAATGCGTAGAAACCTTGATCAATGATGTCGATTATGCGGGAAATCCTGGATATCGATATTCCAGATTGTGTACTACTGTATGCCAAGCGAGGAGATCTGGAATATCTATACCGTTTCCTGTCTCTCGTGCAGCGGAGAAGCTGTATGTATGGGATTTAGAGTTTGGAAGGCGCATTGGCGTTGAAGATTGGCAGGGGAAACAGGTGCGATGGAGATGTGATGTAATGGTGTACCAACATCGCTGCCGTCATGCGGTTTACCTTCCATAAAAAAGAAATGGTACGTGAGATGTTACATGCATTTCTGAAATGCATGTTGATCTCACTATGTCAGATTGCTGAAGTATGGGGCTGGAACTCTGAATAGAGGGTTTGGTGGAGGTGAAGCGTCGACTGTGGAGGATGATGTGGTGAAGTGGATATTGCCCGTTGAGTTGTGGTTCGCGTAATTGTTGATCTCCTCGTTGGCCGTGTGACAGAATTCTGGGATTTCTTGTGAAAGTATTAAATGCACTGCTTAGCCAAGGGGCATGGATACCCGGCTTACTTTACTACAGCGCCCTCTGGAGCTCTGTAAATGTTAACCTTCAGGAAATTCTAATCCGACCAACTCGAGACGAATTTACTCAGCGAGTCATGCTTGTCGCTGCTTTAATGATCATGTCGGTGTTCTGTCCGCTTCTCCGACGCCAGTTCTCTATCATCTTGGCTTTGAGTCCGGATGCGGTTGTAAATAGACTTTCGGCGCACTGTTGCCGTGAGGGGTGTTCTGACTTTGGAGGGCGTGATGGGTGCAGGGCTGAGAAAGCTCGTCCAGGGTGGTTCTCATCGTCGATGAGGGACAAGTCATCAGTTGAATCTCAACTCTTTATGAGACTGATACGACTTCCAGCCATGTTTGACAGCCGTGGCAGGTAGTAGTAGTTCTTCGTCGTACTTTAGCTTCCAAGTCGGCTGAACTTCCTCTATTTAGAAGAGAGTCGGAACCGAATTCCTATCAAGCAATTGATGGAACTATGGATCATGGATTATGGATGGACGAGTGCTGTTGGAATAAATTAATTGCCAAGGGAAGTGAGCTGTGGCTCGGGTCCTTGCATGGTTAGGTAAGTGTGGCTTGACCCTTGAGCGGTCTGTCACCGCTTTTTTTTTTTTTGT
>JACBAH010007653.1:0-47136 GCA_014282315.1 Neospermospora avenae
CCTTTAAAGTCAACGCGGCGGAAGAGAGCCTTGCTTATCCGAATCTCCGAGTATGTCATCTCTCTCATTATTCTTGCGATTATGAGGAGTGATAATTCTGTCTTACTTACCACTAACAGTGCCATGGGAGGAGATGACAGCAGTAGCGCCCCAAGCACACTGATGAGTAGGGACAAGATCATCAGAGATACGAGTAGCAGTCATGCTAGCCCAATTTTCTGGACAGTATCCATTCGAGCCAACAGCCTTGGCCTTGGTCGAGGTGATAGCCTTGCGAGGGCTATTTCTCGCAGCAGTGAGTTTGGGGACCATTTACTGCGAAAGCACCAGCTCATACGACTTGAAGGATTCCCTTCCCTTGGTTTGATTTCCAATTTCTCTATCGACAGTCTCCCTCCTTAGCACGAGCCTTGGTATTCTGAGCAGTAGGAGTGGTATCGTCTGGAAGGCTTGATCAGTTACGTGTTATCATAGCAGGCAAGGCAGACTTACTCAAATTCTCTTAAACTTCTCTGTACTCACTTGTCCTCATCATTATTACCCTCGGCACTTTTCCCATGCTTGCGAGGCTTGGTCATCTTAAAGTCACTATCCTCGTCACAAGAAGATTGCTAGCTGGGGTATCAATTGGGCCGCCGATAGTGATGCCAAGTTCAGCACCCTCACTTCGGATCTCGCTATATGTCTCCCAAGAGAGGTCGCTGACTGCGGTGGTAGTTCCTGGAACCTGGGATGGATCTATAGCTGGGAGTCTAGCAGGTCGATTGCTGAGGAATCCGAAATCGTGGTCTGTTCGCTCCTTGACCGAAATGAAGTCATCGTTCAAGTCGAACTTGAAGAAACTCGGGGGATATTTTTTGTGAGACGACCTGAAAGTCTTGGTTATGCCCGGGGGAGGGCTCGGTAGCAAAGGCTGTATCATCTTGACTGGCGTCGGTAAGCTTCCAGTTCATAGAAGAAATAGATCAGATTCCAGATTTCCTGTTGTCTTTTTGATCGGTTCTGCTTGAACTGAGGAAACCTATCTTGGCAAGTCTTTCGCCTTTTTCAGTTGTGACTTTGGACGGCTGAATAGTTGGCCTGTATGTTTGGGATGGCGCCGCGGTAGCGGGAGAGGATGTGATCGTCGGCGCTCGGGTGCTTGATCGTAGTTGCAGTGACACCGGGGACGCCTGGGAGGGGTCAGTGAGTTCATGGGAGTGGGATGGGCAGGATGCGGGCAAGTACTAGCAACTGGTTGGACATAGTCAGCAGCAACTGAGTCATCTACATCGGGAGTAGCCTTGCGAACAGAACGTGTCATGTGGACAGTGATGGCCTTCGGACGCCATGTTGGTTCATATCCAGGCCCGTGGTTGAATGCCTTCTGAACGACTCTGACTTCAACCACAAGCCTGTTCGCTGGTCGAGAGATGTACTTGAATTGTCTTGGAGGTTCTGCTCTGAACTTGGTCGCTTTTGTTTCATCAAGGTTAACTCTGCTGCAGAGTTCGAGGTTGATCAGAAGCTGGAACATTGGGTCCGTGGCGACTCCTAGATTCAACAGGGCCACCCTTCCATGCTGGCAGGCCTGCCAGGCATACTCTCAATAGAAGCTTGGAACACCTTATTGAGATCGGTCAGCACCTCTCAGCACTTTTTTGAAACATATCAGGTGTAAATGACAAGTGTCAGTACTTACATTGATCAGACAAATCTTGAGCAGTAGTCAAGGTAGCCCCTTGCTAAGAAAACAGAGATAGATACAAGCCCTAGTGGGCAGTTCTATTAGTGATTCTGTCCCAGTAGCGGCGATTTCAAGGTTGAAATCATCGGCAAGATTTTCAGCGGTTGATTCGCAGGATTACGTAAGTATATTATTTGACTGATTGCCACCCAGTCCAGTCGTTGCTAGCTGGTTGCCAAAGACCTCAGGGAAAGTTGAAGCGAGATCAAAGTTGTCCATGTCATCTGTTCAGAAATCCTTTTTATACGGACATCTCGCAGAGGCGTGACCGGATAGGACACAGATGACACAGATGTTTCCATCGATGGTGTACATGGCTTTACCAGATGCGGTAGAAGTCGAGGAGGTATGACTTATCCGTCCGAGCTTCTGTTCTGATCTCGATACGGCTCGGTTCATCTGCTGCTGCTGCATGCCGTTGCCCGTGATCGTGGTTGAGGCAGGAGCAGAAGGTGGTCTTCGAGTAGGTGCTGACATCATTGAGCTGGCGGCGGGCATCCTGATATTCCAGACTATGGGACACCTAGTTGCAACTTGTTAGCATTCTCTGACATCTGATGTTGATTGCAAGGATCGGAGGTCAATGTTGATGCTTACTTCGATCAGACAAATCACCGTTGCGGTCCACGATGAGCTAAAGTTACTGGTCCCCGTGTTAGTTCGAAAGAGGGGCACGGTGTTGAATGAGCTACCTGGCGTATGATTTCTTGGTAGCAATAGTTGAGTAGGCTTGATTGGCTGTTGTGGCCTTTCAGACCTCGAATTGTTAGTATTTTGAGCAACACGAGCACAATACCTGCCTCGCACGGTAACGAGTAAAGAACGCGAAGCGGCATTGTACTGGTTTTGCTGTTGTTGGTTCTGGTTCTGTAAGATGAACGAATGGAACAACTAGTTGCTCACCGTCAGCATTCCTCTTCGATGGCCGAAGTTTGTCAAGGTTGTAGGATATGTATTGGTACTTACTCCGACCAGACAACTCTCCTTCAAGTAACAATCAGCTTCTTCTCTTTCGGAGACGAGCGGAGAGACGAGAATGCGTTGTTGCTATCCTCTGATCCGAATTCCCAAGGTCTGTAGCAGACCTCTCTAAGATGTTGCGGCCCTTATTAGATCGTAGTAGGACGAGTGGCAAGTGTCTGCATCGCAGAAGTATGATCTTCGGCATGAAGCCATCGTGGATACATGTTGCAGAGGGGAGAGAGCCCATGAATGAGGTAGTCGCTGAAGTCAAGATAGATCTTGGTTGGAAGGTTAGCAAGTCAGCTTCAAAGGGGTAGAATAAAGACGGCGAGGCAAAGCAGGTACTGCTCAATAGACCTGAAGACTGCAAGAGGAAGTACCACACAATGATATGTATATAAGCATGTCGTCGTCGCCGTCGACATGGCCAATGGTTAAAAATCTTGAAGTTTTGTTTTACACTCGAGAGGAGAGTGTGAGACAAATTCGAATTTGGAAAAAGTAGGTCTGTGGGAGGTCGGAGAAGTTTCTCGAATCGCCGATCGCTTTGAGATCAGGCATCAACTACAGACCAGCACGCACACCTGTAAACATGCTAAGCTCGAGCTTTGATTGGCCCCAAATTTAAATGTTAGGGCTTTGTGTCAAGTCCTTACCTTACAGAGTCTACTCGCCCAGGTAGTCATGTCAAATAATCAGCGATACTTGCGCAAACGGACTCAATTCATGGGCTAGCAATTTGTAATGCACAAGCCGTTGATAGTTCATCACGCGCAGAGACTACATATGGACGTTTGGGACTTTAATTTCATCAGTACAGGGTTTGTTTGCGATTGCTTTGATCACATAGATGCAGGAAGCTCCTTGGCTCGCATATTTCAGGCCACGCAAACACGTTCTTTGTTGCTATGCGCTACTTCACAGCCTTAAGTAAGGTATCTGTCTACATGATCTTTTGTGAATTACTTTAATTTCCTTAGTGGAGAGAAATAATCCTATGGGGAGTTGTGGAAGCTCACTGTATGCTTACATTCAAAGAGGTAGCGCAGCAGCATGCCAAATACATCCTCCTGATTTGCGACTATAGGATCTTTTGGCATTGAGAATCAGCGCCTCATCTTCCTGAACCGAATATATATTGTCTAGTAGAGCAAATAGCAGATCATGCTTAGTCGAGGTTTCCAATTATCGTTGCAGGCAGGTGCTGTGGAGGATGGAGGTGCATTTAGTCTTCTCGCTTGGAGCTCGCGGCTTGGCATCCAAACAACATGATCACGACAAACCCGACTAGCCCAGTACTATTTCCATCCCCGACAAAACGTTGATTAGTCTCAAAAAAGTTTACTGATGAGGAAAAAAACCGGTTTTCTTATATGGACTCGGACGAGGGGCCGTGATCTGACCTGCAATGGTAGCCAAACAGTTAGGAACTGCAAGTACACTCCGCCCTGTATTCACAAATGCATATAGAATCATTGCTATTAATCTGAATCTATATAATATCTCATTTGCCGAGTCCCTTCCAAGTCGCAAATTTCGAACAATATTAATAATCTTGAGCAAAGTCATATTGCCAAATTCTACTCATAGAATCTGTCTATACTTTAATCTGAAGAGCACGAATGAATAGATTCGCTAGGAAATTTATACTGATGATATTTTCGGCTCAATTGTATTGACAGTTACCGCATTCAGATTCTTAACCTACTAGTCTTGATAATTCCCTATCTGGGACTGTATTTGGACCTTACTATACCACTTATCCAAACACAGATTTGAATTAAGAAACCAGTAATCCAGCCTAATCACATCTGTATAAGTACGAGAAATCAGATTTTCTACGGACTTACCACGTACAAGTAGCCTGAATTTCATGGTTGATGACTTTGGAGAGACTTTTGCTCACACGAGTCATGGTGGGGTAATGTTTACTCGCCAAGGCATTACGCGACCTCGCCAGAACAGAAACTCAATATCGTTCATTTCACGAAAGCCTTGATTGCCACAGTCCAGAAGCGGTGGTAATTGCAGTAACATGTTTAATTTTATCTATCCCATTTCTTAAGTGTGAAAATGCCTCCACAGAAGAATGCCCTTCCCCTTTGTTGTCCATCGCAAACCCAGAAGTCGCCAGCACCATTCTCCTTCATATCCCAAGTCCATGATTATTTGGCGTATCACCCTCGTCTCCATTGCAATAGGGTCTTGATATGACCTCCGCGAGTAATTCTACGAACCAGCCGCAAATGTTCTTGCTGAAGTCGGAATTATGAGAAGCAAACGATAACGATAATTGGTGTTGCCAAGTTGCAGAAATTCCTTGTGTATCAGAACCGGGATATGATTGCCCTGATATTATGAATTGCGGCAAATGGCTCCAAGAGATGCTTCAGCTCTCCATAAGCCTACTTTCCAACCCAGTCAAGTTGGTACTGCTTCAGACGCTTCTTTCGCAAGTCATTCAACTTTCGTACCTCTGTTTCGCCCTCATCCTCCATCTTCTTGATCAAAGCATCAGTCGCTGGACCTGATTGCAAATGAACAGGATCAACCTGCATCGAGAGAGGAAGTGGACCGTAATCTTCAGCTGTGTCTTTAATTTGATCCTTGAAAGCAGCGAGATCGATGTGTTTGCCGGCAATGGCGTTAATCATTGCTTGAGCCTCAAATTCTGTAGCTCTGGTCATACGATCCGGCGACGGGAGTAGAATTCGAACAATCTGAAGTCGAGCTTGACGATTTCTAGCCATAGCCACAGGATCCAGCTTTCCTTGGACGCGTTGAACATCAAGACGCATCTCAACCTCGGGATTCTTCTCCTCACGGGCCTCTGCCTTCGCATCTCCATACTTGTCAACCTTGGTGACCGCAGGTCGGTTGTTGCCCAGAGCCCACTCCAGGCCGAGTCGAAAGTCGTTCTCGTCTGCGGTGATCGAAACGGCTCCTTCACCCTTCTTGCTTGTACCTGTCCATGCTCCTTTGCCCTCATCGAAAGATTTCTCAGTGAGTCTCGAAGTTGACCAGCCGTCCCGGATGAACGAGATCTCTCTTTCGGAGAGATGATGTCTGCGGAAACCAAAGTCGACTTCGTACCGATTCTTGTGCGGGACCTGCTGGACTTCCTCAGGATCGGCAGTGTCGACCTCCCGCTTCTGAGCCTTTACTCTTTTCTTACCCTTCCCCTTGCTCTTACTATTGCCCTTGCCGTCGTGATGGTCATCGCCATTATCGTCATCGTCGTCATTCGAGATTGCCTTGGACTTCTTGGACTTCTTTTTGAGGATCTTTACCGATGGATCTTGGTAGTTACCGTCGGTGTCAGACGAATCACCAAATAACATGGTATTGTTTCTGGAGTTGGACTGTTGAGGTTTTTGGACTTGTTCGGGCTGCTCAGCTCCGTCGTGTGCTTGCTCAGGCTGATCGTCCATATCGTTGTCTGAATTTGAGGAATGGGTTGAGCCTGAAGAAAAAGACTCGCTTCTCTCTGATTGAGGAGTTGGTGGATAAAAGTTTTCTGGTAATTGAGCTGGGTTGGATAATGCTTTCGTTGCTGTCGAATATGGAGGCTGTTCAGGATAGAAAAGTTCAAACTCGGAGGCCATCCGGAAGGGTATTTGTATCCCATCCACCTCAAGGCCAAACCCAAGTCCTTCCGCAGAAGCATAGCCATCACGAGAATATTCTGCATCGAAATCGAAGTCTCCACCCTTGAAAATGCGAAGTCAGCAAAGTCAACAAAGCGCATCGCGCATGAGCGCATTAGCGAGCGCGCATGAGGCAGAGAACTTACCATGCTCATGTCGGTGTCGGGATCGAATAGAGGCATTTCGGTTGGTAGTATGATTGTCTTGCTGAAAGGATTACTTTCTTTAAATATTGACTATCTTTTTATATCTCGACGATCTGGGCCGTTCTGTGCAGGTGTCGCAAGAGGTGGAAGGTCCTCGATTGCGCGCTAGTTCGAAAGGAGTTAAAATCTCACTTAGGGGAGAAACTCCTAGCAAGAATTGACTACCTGCGCGCGACAAAGAGCCACAAAAATTTACGGATGAGTTGTATCATATATAAATGAAGACACAATGAATGGGGAATCGGAAGAACTGGATAGATTGTTCGTGTAAGTAGACAGAATGAGTAAGCGAGATCGTAACACGGTATAATCTGGGAGGTCCTGCTTTAAGGGATTGAATTCGAAAGCTAAACGGAAGAGAACAGTAGTTGCTGGACACATCTCACGAGAGATTCTCTAATTGATAGATCTGTCTTCAGCAACCTTATGGGTAGAGTTATACGGTAATGCTAATTGATTACTGGTCATACATACGTGGTATCCTCAAGCGTATCTGAACTTCCCTTATTTGGAGTCCATAGTCGACTGCAGCCTAGTTCCAGAGCACTTCAAGATTTTGTTCTTATTATATAAGAGTAAATCGCTTTCTCTACGGGCAAAATCTGATATGTTTTCCGAGCTTTTGTCCAGCACTGCGATTTCTGAAATGTAATTCCACTCATCTTCGCTTCCCTTAGGTCTAGTGATCAGCACTGGCTGTTTTGCGAGCGCATCTAACTTAAGCAACAAAAAATATTTGGGAAACGACGAGTGGGTATATCATTCAGCGTATCGAAATCCAATATGAAAAAATGAAATTAATGCCACGGTAACTTGCTATCTGTCTCCCTGAGTTTCAAAGTCCAGTAAGACAGTGAAGTATCGATGCTGCAGAATCTGGATGCATGCTATGAAGTAGTCTTAGGACTTCGACTTCATGAATTTTAATTATTATGAAGTGGTCTGTGGGATGATTGAAGCATCTTCCAAAAGTCAGGAAGTTGTTCTGTGACCTTTCCAAGGCAACTCTTTCAAGTCACTAAATTCTTTTGTAACTTCAGGAAAACAACTGTTTGAAACCATGATATAAATTTACTGAAGCAAATTCTCGGAGTTATGAACTTCTCCTCTCACTTTACCGACATGTTCAATACGTTCAGAGTTTATTAGTTTATTAGAGGACAGCTACTTCACTAGGTCCATAGATTGCAGGTATTTTATGAAATTGTTAATGTGCGTTTCATCATCTCATCACAGGCTCGCAGTACATCCAATCCTAGCTCTCTTTATATACTAGTTCGATTGTTTGCTATACTACAATTGAGTCCGATATTGCCACTTCGGTATAACATCCATTGCCCGACTCCGCAATCATCGTTATCGTCAACCCAAGTTTGCCCAAGACAAGCAAGCAAACAAGCTGCTCCACTTACCTTGGAGTGTTACTAGACATCCTCGCGCTAAACAAATTGAAGTCCTAGGTATCATGTGCTTCTATGAGGACAACTAGAATTTGTTTTATAGAGGTTTTCGAGTGGACATCAAAAGGATGCACGTATATTGGACTGTTGTTATGTAGCATAAATCTCTCATGGGCATAGAAGTCCATCAAGTACAAGGAGAGAAGATCGGGATCAATCATTGGAAGAGCATCTAATAAACAAATCATATGACTTGAGCCGTTCTGCGTTGAATTTCAGAGCGCAGGTATAATACTAGACTTTGCGAGCTCACCGAAGCTGGAGAAAGTGTTGATGCAATGGAGATAGTCCTCTCTCAACCCGGGCGTCCAGTGAGACATTGTTATCTCCCAACCCGACCTGCTAGCCACCGCATGTGGGGCGTCAAAATGAATTTCGTGAGCGTGGTACATCATCCTGGTTACTTCCGACAACAGTACAGAATCTGACATTGACTGTAGTATTCACAGCAGGCGCAGTTTAGTTTGCCTCTTCCCTCTCCCCAACTCTCCAAGCATCTTTCCAGTAGCACCAGAAAGCCGAGATTCTGTCACTCTTCTTGCCACCCATGCCACCACCTTTGGAATCGTCAGAATACCATACATCGCTTGTCTAGGTCTGCCGTCGGTCTTTCTGTCCCAATCTCGAATCCTACTGGCGCCGCAAGGATAACTAATTAACTACATCTCCACAAGCACATGCACATCCACGTATACATACCTCATTCGCGGCCCTCTAATCTATGACATCTGTTCAGTAAAATAACATCACTAGCTGGCTAGCTATTGTATCATGTGAAACGAGTTCCCCAGACAATTTAAGATTTATTGTATTTGACATGCTTGAAGATACCTATGCAGCGATGCAGGGACTCGCGAAGGCTATTCCAAAGAGTGGTGACACTTCATATCGGATTGCCTATTTCGAAGAAAAAAAACAGTTGGGCCCAAAACCGGTGTGGAACGCATCTCGAGATCGGGAGACAGAGAGAGAGAGAGTGTGTGTGCGCTAGCTCTATTGTCCATACATACCTACATACATACAGACATATATACGTACAAACATACAAGCGAAGCGCATCACTTCTGTTCCTCGTCCTCCATTCTCCTTTCCCTTCTCATTACCACTCAATTTCAATTGCAGTCCCAGTCTAAGTCTTCTTCATGCCAAGCCATGCATACATGCAATAGTCATGCAAACCAGGCCCCTCCATCCTCAGAAATTCATCTCCTGAACCCATGCCTCCCCACGAAGATTCCCGTCGATTACTTAGATCACTCGTCTAAGCTAATCATCCATAGGCCTATCAGTCAGACTTACACCCCTCCTCCCGGCCCCTTCGTCACCCGCTTCACCTTTAACCCCACTTAAACTCACCACGCTATCCCTCTTCGCAGCTTGATCCACATTCATTCTTACCATCGACACTGGTCTTCTCCCCGCGAACCTTCCACTCCCCCCCGCCACACCACTCCTACCCAAGCTGTTGCGCTTCTCGACACCTGTATCGTCCACTCCATCGGGGATATACGTCGCGCTCGCGCCCGTAGTAGCATTAGAAGAGAGTTGCTCAACACTGATCCCGCCAACGCTGTTTTCGTTCGTGATAGGCTTTGAAGAGTGAGAGTCGGTTATCCCATTTACTGGAGTTGTGAGTGGTTCAGAAGGCACAACAGGTGCACTCTCGCCCGGGACTTCCAAACTGGCTCTCACGCCGGGGCCTCTAGAGTTGCGTGAGTGATCCGTATTGGCCGTTGGCGAAGTCTGAATCGGGAATCTGGTTTCCGGGCCTCCAGAACTGCGATCTCTGCGATGACCGCGTGCTGCAGGAGCGGGAGACTTATCACGGCCTCTTTGAGTGTGAGAGACTGAATTACCGGATTTTTCGATTATGGCGCGTGCGCGTGCTTCCATGTTTGCTTTCCGGTTACTTTCGTCAGTGGAAATGCCACTCACACTCCTCGGGCGCGTATCAACACTAATACTATGATTTAAGCTACTCGCTCTCTTCAACTCCGAGAAAATAGCATCTTTATGGGCGAACAAGTCTCTAATGAGACGATACGAGTATTTCTCCTCCATGGTCATGGAAGTTTCTGTTCTAGGGCGTAAGATACATGGTGCGAGGAGGGTGGCGAGAGTCGAGATGTATGTCTCGTCTGCGGAAGTGAGCTCGATGAGGCGCGTGAAATGGGTCATTAGAGCGTCGAGAGTGGCGATGTTGGCGAGCCGGAGTTGGGAGAGGGTGTTCTGCAAGACGGAGATGCGGGCTGAGTCGGTGGATTCCGAGGCCGGGGTAGAGTAAATGGTTTTCATGATTTCGTAGACGTGGGATGAAACCAGAGAGTCTGATAATGGTTAGCATTAAACTATTGTCAAAGGATGAATACAACGGGAGGAGAACATACCTGGCAATTCCAATAAGTACAATTTAAGCACGCTTGCAATGATGGGTATATCGAAAGGCTCCAAAGCTTCTAAGCCAAATGGCTTTCCAGTGTTGAGCGCTGCACGCAGTCTGTGACTTTGATGGAGTGGTACTTCAACCAACCAAACACTTCGACGAGCTTCATCCCCTTCGAGATCGGGGTATCTGTTATCGAGGAATGTGAGGATGGATGTGATGAGAGCGGGAACACGTTTGCGATCAGCTCTTGCTCGAGCTTCGAGGTCTACGCCGAATGTCTGTTCATCGGCTGAGTTGTAGTAGTTCTCATAGACCACGACCTTGGGCGCGAAACCTCCAGTGCGATAGTTCTCCAGTAGATATCGGAGATCGCCAATGGGCTGGACAGTTTCCTGGTAGAGCATCATGTTATCAACGGTCGATTGGAGACTAGGAATGACATTGCTGATGGTTCCGGAAAAGTCGAGAATGATGGTCTTGATAGCCTTGAGACGATCAAGTTCGCATCTCTCCAAATATCGCAGGTGCTCAATGATGGCTTCCTCAAGCTGACAGCGCAAAAGATCGAGCTTTTTGACAGCCGCCTTGTATCTCTCATCCGCTTCAGCTGCCTCTCGCCGAAGACGATCTCCTGGTGTTTCATTCGGATACTGAGGATTGAGGGGGTTCCATCCAGCCAAGTAGTCGGTGACGGTTCCTACGACTGGAGACTCTGCGTATTCCGAGCCTGCGACTGAAGCCATCGAAAATGTCCGGCTCACAGGGACCTTCTTCTCCGGTACACCAGACCATTGGAAAGATTTGGGCTTCCATTGGTAAAACATTTTGGAGCTGTTGGCAAATATGCTCCCAACATTTCCAATCAGTCGCAGAAATCCATTCGTGATCAAGTCCTGACCGATACGCTCCGCATGGCTGACACTGGTTGCGCCCATGCTCTTCTGGAAGTATTCCACAATCTCAGCTCCACTGGTTGTATTCTGGTACGTGCCGAGAATTGGAACCTTCGTCTCTCCCAGCCTGACGGTATTGAGGATGTGTGATAGGATCTTCTTGACCTGTTCCGGCTGGTAGACCTCATCTCCAATCTCCACCGGCTCATCATCTTCTTCCTCCTTATCCTGGACCTTGATCTCCGGAATATTTGGCTTGGGGCTAACTTCTGGATCTTGGAAAGCCAATTTGTTCTCCTCCTCAATATCCTCCACCAGTCTGCACTTATTGAAGTATTGGCTGCGCAGCTTCTTGACGGTCTCGGCTTGCCTGTCGTGAAGCTTTATTCGTGCTTGTAGATCGTCCTGGGAGTTTTGGACTCGGGACTCGTGGGCATCGCACCATCTAGAGAAGGGGAAGACGACTAGGTCGCGGATACTACTGGCGATTTTGCGGTGATTCTTGGCTGCTGCTTCCATCTCTGTGCGCACTCCATCGTATGCCTGCGTAGGTATTGTTAGCAGATCTTCTGGCTTCCAGACTGAAGCTTCTTTCTTGCCTTCTTCACACTGGCCCCATCGTCTCGACTGAAGCCACCACCTATCCTGTCTGTCGCTGCTCCAATCTCACCAAGCTTCATTCCGTACAGATCCTCGGCCTCAGCTCGCATCCGCGCAATTGTCAACATCTGCTGATTCTCCTGCACACCCTGCTGAAGCTTGCCAAAGAGAACACCCAGTCCTGTAATCAATTAGATACCATTGATTGTCCCTAATCCAATCCGGCGTGACCTTACCTCCTGCATAGTCCCCCGACCAGAAGGAGTCCGCGAAGCCTGGCATGGCTGCTATTATCTCGCGCGCGAGCTTGGTGTTGATGCCGAATTAATTAGATCGATCGCAGGGCGCGTAGAGCGTTTTTGTGGCTCAAAGGATTATATTATGGTCGCCTGCAAAGGAGTGACTGGTGATCGTGGTCGTGGTCGTGGTAGACGGCGGTTTGCAGATTCAGGAGTCACGAGGCCTGTAATACGACACGATACGATACGAGCTGCCTGCTCTGAACTCTCAGCTGGTTGTCAGGTCCCTCCCTGCTCTGGAGGTGCTGTCCCTGAAATTGCGATGCGGGTCGTCTATCTTTACCTGCCGACCTGCCTGGGTACCTTCAGCACGGTGGGATAGGTTGGCAGATCGAGAGGGTCGTAGTCGGCGTCAAATAGTCGTGATGTTCGTTCGTTAACCAAAGGAGAAAAGATGAAGGCATTCACGGCATAAAGTCACGGCATTTCTTTCATTCAGGACAGCATGGAAATCCCAAGATCCCGTGCCTGACAAGCAGGAGTGACGCTGCAGATCGTCGCTCCGAGATTGGCTTAGCGGGAATTAAGTCTTGGCATCATTATCATGCATCAGCACTTCGACAGTGCCTCTCACTCAGCTCCCCAGACTGCAAAATTTGTGTATATGAGATCTAATTTCTGGATGGTTCCCGTCATGCCTTACTCTAATGAACAAGATCCTCTTTTGCCCGATACCAAAAGATCTCCTGAAATCCATGGCTCCCGACCCGAGAGTATCTATGATGAGTACTCGAAAGAAGCATCTCTCGACAACGAACAGCCCCGGAAATCAAAATGGAGCGATTTTGCACCCATGATATTTGGACTATGCATATTCCTTAGTCTGACTATGATATTCTGGCCTTCAGAAATTCCAGGTGACGACCGAATATCTCCCAAGACAATTCATCAAAGAGTGAACAAGATATTGAAAGATACCCCACTTATTGGTACGCCCATGAACGTGATGCTCCATCTGAGGTCTCTTTTCTGATACTATGTAGATGGACATGATGATCTTGCACTATTCATCAGAGCATACTATAACAACAAGATCTATGGTGATGAATTCAAGAAACCATTCGAGGAGGGTGGTATGCGAGGTCAGGTTGATATCTCTCGGTTAAGAGAGGGCAAGAATGGAGGTGCTTTCTGGAGTGCTTATGTGCCATGTCCTAAGAACGGATCAGATTTCTCGGATGAGAATTATGCTGGCTGTAAGTAGCTTCATGCATAGTCCATTTCAACCTGTTTCGCATTTGTCCGACACAAATCTCAAAACGAAGTCCCCTTTTAATTGTGTCCAGCTGTCGCATTCACCTACAACCAAATCGACCTCCTCAATCGTCTCCAAGCCGCCTACCCAGAAACCTTCTCTCTACCACCATCAAGCAGCAAAGCTGCACTATCTTATTTCCAAAAGGGGCAGCTGATTTCCCCGCTCGGTATCGAAGGCCTCCATCAGATCGGCAACTCTCTGTCCAATCTGCGTAACTTTTACGCTCTTGGCGCCCGCTACATAACACTCACCCACAATGTACGTATCTTCTATCGTCAATTGCATCCACAGATCTGAACTCTTCAATCCAACTTTGCATCTCGGGAACACGTTCTTCAGAACACATTTTCAGATCATACAATCTCCCCCGATCAAGCGCTGACAACCTCACAGTGCCACAACATCTACGCCGACGCAGCACTTCTCGAACTCCCCAACGGAGGAATCGAGATCGCACAACCGAAATGGAACGGCGTCTCTCCCGCCGGCCGCTCCTTGATCCGCGAAATGAACCGTCTAGGCATGATAGTCGATCTCTCACACGTCAGTGCCGCCACGATGCTCGACGTCCTCGGCGGCTCCTCCAACTGGACCGGCTCCCTCGCTCCAATAATGTTCTCCCACTCTTCCGCCTACAGTATCTGTCCTCATCCCCGCAACGTCCCAGACTCCATCCTCTCCCTCGTCAAAAAACGCAATTCTGTCGTAATGGTTAATTTCTCTCCTGATTTCGTATCGTGTTACGCCAATTCCTCCAGTCCTACGGGGAGTACTTTCTATGAAAAGAACTCAACGTTAAAGCATGTCGTTGATCACATTGTGTACATCGGTGAGAAAATCGGGTATGAACATGTCGGTCTAGGAAGTGATTTCGACGGGATACCAACGACGCCTAGGGGATTGGAGGATGTATCTAAATTTCCTGATCTGGTTGCTGAGCTACTGCGTCGCGGTGTGTCAGATACCGACGCTGGGAAAATTGTCGGAAGGAATATTCTTAGAGTATGGAAAGATGTCGATGCTGTTGCAGCGAAGATGCAGAGAGACGGTGTCGAGCCGCTTGAGGATGAATTGCCGGATTTGTTTGAGTGAGGAAGAGGCTAGCTAGACTGGAGTTTGCGTTCCGCGGAGATATCTCCACAGCTAGCTTATGTAGATATCATTCGATTCGCAATACCACAAATGCAAGCTCAAGGGGCATGACACCTGTTCGTTGATCTTAAAAGGGCAGAACACTTCGATAGGACGCAGGCCACCGTAACTATCTCTACAGAAGTACCGATCACTAATAGCGAGAATCTTGACCTAATATTACCAGAACTAGCTCGATTCAGCGTTACGGAAACTAATTTGCAAGAAGAAATCAGCGCAAGATTCCAATACGGAGCAGATGTAGAGAATCTTCCCCGCGTGGCTAGTCAAAACCTGTCTGCGAGTGTTCCTCGGTTCCGACATCAGCGATAATTCTTTGAGCTACACAAAGCATTGATGTTGAACATATGCGGAATGAGTTTCAAGCTGATGGGAAGTGTTGAACAATTCCAAGTTCCCCGTTGTTGCCGCGGCATATGAAAAATAGGTTACAGGAATGATATTACACGATAGAATGTTGTATTGGATGTTCCGTTAGGAAACAATAAATTACAGATACTGTATTCCACGGTATAGTAGTACATGCATACTCTGATTAAACACAAGCAGCAAGGCTCCTGTGGTAAAATAAAAAGACCAACCGAATACGTGTATAGCAGAAAATGCGTGATTTTCCAACCCGTTTTGTCTTTCTTCCGTTGTCCCGCTAGGATAATGAAAATCATCGCCCCAAGATCGCGTGGAACAGTCCCAAGCGAACCGGCGATATGAAATCCTTATTCCGTCTCTTACAATTGCAACTTTCCCCATTTTTCGAGCACAAGAGCGTCCCGTAATCATTGAGCTGAATCAGTCTTCTGGTGGCCGGGCTCAGCCAATCTTTTGGCAAGAAGAAGTGTTTGACGTATTCACCATCATCACCACCAGTGACATCCCAAGTGCACACCCAATACTGGTGGTCGAAACTACCAATTGTCCTTGTGTAACTCCCAAAAGTCGATTCACTATACTTGCTAGTAGGGGCAGGCTTGTTCGTTGCGGCGTTCCTGTGGAAATTGGATGGCCAAGGTCGATCAAATCGATGTGACGGGAAGAGGCAGGGGACGTCGACCTAAGACTTGTATTGCGGTTTGAAAGGCATTCGACTATCAAATAACGGTCTTGAATTGTATACACGTGCTCTATGTCTGTGGGCAAGTATGCCAATCAGTATGTGCATTATGTATAAACAAAGAGTAGATGAGAGGACGATTCTTACTACATGGATCTTCAGCGCTGGGAGTTGACGGCTTCGGATCATCGTATCGTGATGAAGTCTCCCGGAGATCCAGCCCCTTGAGTAAGGAGTTGCTTAAGGTCGTTCTGAATAGCCACTACGCCTTGGTCTATTGGTTCCAGAGTGCCCCAACAATGGGTGACCTGCGAATCGTGCTTGATACAGATAAGTAGATGAGGATGGACAGGGTGCTGCACCCATTGTCTTGATGCTTCATCTAGTCGTGGTATTTGGAACAATTTCTGTTTGGTCTTGGTACTGTATACACGGTCCAGCTTGCTACTTGAGACCAGCAAGAACTCTTCTGTATTACTAAACATTAATTCTGTGATGGCAAACCCTAATCGGACGTCCAGTAGAGGGAAAACCTTCCACTTTGCCTGGGTAGCCACCGGCTTTTCGAGTCTCTTCGCTATCAGACGCCCGGAGTCATCAACCGTTGCAAAATATTTCTGACCCGGAGACCATGCCATCTAGATGATTAACACGCAAGTAGCATGTGTATATAGCTTCCGATGTTGCGTAGAATTGACCATCTCAAGCATATTCACTGACCCATCATCCTTCCCCGTGCGAAAGTAACCATCGTATTTGCCAGATACGATCAAGGATATCTGAATTCGACTGTTGTCGTCTGAAAATACTACCGGAGAAGTATATAGAGTGCTATCAAGGGTGCTGAGATCTTCCCGATTCGAATCGTCTGACCTCACAAGCGCATCTGGTTCCCAGACATGGCATATCCCTCCTCGGACATCATACAACCGCTGAGTATCTGGAGAAAATGCAATGTCCCTGACAAACTCATCATGTGCCAGCTCGTACATTAAGCGAAATTTCCCAGTAGTCCAATAGCTTAGCGAACCATTGTTATCACGTCAGCAGGAGATTTCCATCAGAGCTAACAACCATCTCGCGTGCTTTCAGATGATCGTGTTGTATCTGTTGACCACTGTCCAAATCCCAATCCACCAGCTTCGTGTCTTGGTAGAGTATCAAGACATTAAGGGACTCTGGCTGCCATAGCACCACTTCAGGTGCGTTCCAAACGTCCCCTGGATCCTTGATTTTGTCTTCTCGACGAATGCACCGAAGGGGCTTTTGACCTTGCAGTTTGGCATCGATTCTCCATACAAATACAGGTCTTCCACGGTATGCTATCGCGATTCTTCGAGCGTCTTGACTGAAGCTCATGAACCTCGGACAAGAGTGTTCTAGATCAGAAGGATCATCTGCTCGGAATTGCCACTTTTCCTTTCCTGACTTCAGATCAACGCACAGGATAGCGCAGTCGTCGTAGGCGACTAGTAGCTCGGTATCATTGGTGATGAAAGCCATGGACATCAATCTCCCTTAATTTGTTTTGGAGAGGCAGTGGATTACGTCGCTACTCGTAATATCCCATATCTTTATGGTTTTTGTACCCGCGGTTGCGACCAATTTCGTCGTCTTGCTAGCTTTGAGACCCGTAACATATTCGCCGTGTCTCAATCGCCTGGCTTCTTCGCAAGTCTCTGCATGCCAGACAACCATTACTCCCTTTGCTCACCATCAAACTTCGGATACGTACGACAACTAGGCGCAGCTCAAGTGTTCGATTATCGCTCTCCGAAAGTTGTTTCCGAGATAGTTGCTGCTTTCAAGGACAAAGTTTGCGCGGGAGCCCTAATAACAGGAAAAGGCGGTGCCGAAGCTTGCGTTTCGATTTTATCTTCTCTGCCGAAATGTCCACAAGTCAACATCGGAAATTCCTATCTATGGCAGCCTATCCCTCGCCGTCTACCCCACCCACTTCCCTGGTAATTCCACGCTCTATCCTGTACTTCATGACTTGGAGCACAAAGTTCTTCGTCCAAGTGAACTTGGCTGGCGTAAAATATAAATTCATCTGGGGAGGTACGCTGGTTGACAATGGGCTGGGGAAATGGTTGTTTGAGGGTTTTCTGGGCAATGCGTTGCAGGAAGGAGCGGTTGTGACGAGTCCGAAAACTGATGTTGTGGGGACTGGGCTTGATAAGATTCAAGGAGCCTTCGAGACTTTGAGGAAAGGCGTCTCGTCAAAAAAATTGGTTGTGAAGCTATGAGACAAAGGTTGTTTGGAGAACTGTCTCTTAATTTCATCTTCTTTGGAGTTCGGGACACTCAGATAATCGTTACTGTAGCAGTCGTTTCTGAACCGACTTCCACAACACGAAGCTGAAGTAGAAGTTTTGCGGAGAAGTAAGACCTCGATTACACGCCGCGCTATGTCGAAACAAATAGCGTTGTCGATTGGCGGAAATGCAAGCTATATCCTTTTTGACCAGTTATCTGACAAGCCGATATGCGGCTAAAGTAATCTCTTTCTTTCTCTGCTTGCCCGTCTCCTTCTCCTCTTTCCTCTCCTTTCGCCGATTACTTTCCTTCCTCTACTTGCCTATTATAACGCAATTTATCGCAAGTACTTCCAACTCTTTTAATAGCACGTGTGAGCTTTGTTCTCGATATCAACACCTGCCACGCCCGGGGCAGATCTAACTCTCTATCGGCGAAGCAGACCGTACCGACCACTAGAGTAGAAAGGTACAAGTTGAAAGTGACGGCAATCAAGTACAAAATACTGATTTCCTGGGTAACAGCCAACCATCGTCATCAAATTGAGAAGGGATCTTCTTACAGATCGTGTGAGAAAAGAACGCTGGTCTATGCATAAACACAGCCCTCCCTTGGTATCTGAGCGTTTCCCTGTCTCCAGACCTCATCAGAGACAATGGAACAGTGTTCAACTTCGTTGAAAGCGCCTCCATCAGCTCCCCACCTGAATTTTCCATACATCTTCTCTTCATTCATAGATCTTGGGTGGCATGAGGCGCTGATCGCAGCACTACAGGTCGAAACCAGAGGCGGAGATCCTGGTGGAAATCTTCTGAAGAAAAAGACTATTGCGAAGATCAAGAGCACAATAGTAGCGATGACTGAGAAAATGATAGCGATGGGCGAATATCCACAGTTCGACAGTCGGGCGTACCTTTGGTCACTTCCTTCATCGCTGGCATTTTCGGGGACTGGAGTGCCATCTTTGTTGAAAATACTGATTTGGACCACAAAAATCGATTGCGATAAGAGCCAGTGGAGCAGGGTCTGGAGAATGAGTAAAGCTGAGCCCCATCCTAATGGGGCACCAAGAAGCCATGTTCCTCGTTGTATACCGACTGGACTGCTCACCATCAAGCTCTGCGGCATGAAGGCAAACTTGCTCCAGTCTTCGGCGAGAATCAATGAGGACATGATACTCATGAAGACGAAAGTTACTAGAGCGAAAATGACTTGTGGTAAATTGGCGATGATGGCTGTTGAATCTGCATTTCCTCCTCCGCCGTATAAGACCATTGTGTTCTGAGATGTCCGGCCAAAGCCAAGGTTCCAAAGACTTTTCAAGCTGAGACTTACGCCTCGATCTTTAGCGTGTTTAAGGCCCCACGCCCCAAAGACGAGGAACAGTAAGAATGAACACATCATTCTAGAACTGTCAGTACGAAGTCGCAAGCTATTTTAGTGACTTACAGAAAGAAGAATAAGGTCCAACGCTTCTTACTAACGGCCGTTCCCCAGAATTGCCCCCTCTTTCCGAACGGTCTCGCAAATCCCCTCGACTGCCAATGACTTCTGATGTGGTTTTTGTCCGCGAAGCACATCGCTGTCGTCGTTGAATCTTGGAACTTCAGAAACGAGGTCATTGCATCACCAACGGAGATCAAGATGTTTTCCGCATCGTACCGAAACAGAATCCATAACATAGCGGCTACCTTGATAACGTTGAAGGCAATAATCACATACATGATCGTCTCGCTGAACTGTACCGAACAGACCGAGTCTACCCTTTCGCTCAGGCAGTATTCAATGGGGAAGTCGAAGACCTCCCATGTCGACGCAGAGGATGCGTAAGTGTCTGGTGTACAAACATCGGATCCTCCATCGTTCTTCATTTTGGAGCATATCCACCCTACATGACAGTATCAGTGTCAACCCAGCGGAGCAATTCACAGAAAGACGAGCTCTGAAGGCTATGACCAAATACATGACTTACAATTGTTTGTCATTTCCGCATTCATATCGGAAGCACCCCAATGCAGGACGGAATTTTCTGGACTCGCCGAATCTGAGATCAAAAGCACATTACGTCTTGAAGATACGAACGCGTCCGAGTAAGCGTGAATGCAATCTTTGTTTTCCAGGCGTTCCCAAGTTGATGCTGATTTCTGCATGTTGGAATAATAATCTACCATAGTCTGCAGACGTTCAACGGCAAGAGCGACATCAAAAGGATCTACATGTGCACCATTTGGAGGACCTTGGGTATCAGTAAACTTGGGCACCATGCCTGTTCTCGGGTCACTCTGGAAACGTGGCTGCCAATCTCCGGTGAGGTTGAATGGGCCGCCTGTGAGAAAGTCCTCAGTCACGACTGAATAATAATATTCGTTGCCAGAAAGTGAGCTGAAGACGAGAGAGTTGTAACTGTATCGATTTAGCCCAGCGCCATGCGAATCAAAGTCACTGAAAGCTTACAGGAGATGAAAAGGTATCGAAGTGCAAGCCAAAATGATTACAACGAAACTTTTTCGTTTGGCGATACCTCTCAGGTTTGACCAGCTAAAACTTCCAACATGAATCCATCGATAGCGCCGATGCGCACTATCAATTTCTTCCCTTGAAGGACAACAGAAAGTTGCCATAAAGGTATTACTTCCGGTCAAAAGGAGTGTGGACAGGATATTAATGAGGAAATGGAGCCAGGTATTCGTGGTTTTGACAGCGTCACATTTCGTTCGACTGATCGTACCAAAGCCGTTTTGAATGCCATATTTAGATTTGGCATATATCAGCCACGACACATTGATGATCAGAACAAGACAGGCGACAGAAGCGAAGACCCTTAACGTTCGATTAATTCCTCCAAAGTACTTTTGTCTGGTAGTTTGGCGTCGATACAATGGAACACCACCATCGTCTCTGGAAAGTTCGGAGTAAAGAGCGGATGTATATGGCTTGGGTGCATTGCGATATGTCTGTGATTCGGTGCAGAGAGGGGTTGGGTGATGGGGCTGCTCGCATTGCCAAGCAGCCATTGTGTTCGACCCGTGGAATTATATCTGTAATTTGAAGCAAATTTTCAGCGAAGAGACCTAGGAGATAATTTGGAGACTTCAGACAAATTGCACCTTCGAACTTTTCGTGATCATGAGCTGAAAACGCGCAGCGCTCCTCAGCCGCACGCTCCACAATCGTAGAATGATTGGATATTTCCACTTCGCCAAGATGCCAAAAAGCCACTTGTTTCATGTTTCCTGTTCAGAGGGAATAGTATATCAATCTTTCGGCGCTGTTTCAATTATTGTTCAGCGGAGAGAAATCAACAGTTCACGGAGATAATTTATAAAGTGTTTCTGCTACAAGTATCACCTTACTGCATGTCCTAGGGAACCGCCATAACTCTCATTTAAAAATTAAGGAATACCGTAAAAGCAACTGAGAAGTGTCACAACGTTTCTCTGACTTTGAAAAAAATATCGCTGGGATTGTGGTGAAGTATTTTGGCGAAATTTAAATCGACAGCCTGGTTCAGGTCTGCGGACCCTATCTCGACACGTCTCGTAACGGTGATTCTACTGTAGCTTGCATTTCTTGCTCCTCATTCCCTTCACTTGCATATATGACTTATTCGTATTGTGAAGTACCAAGGAGGCCTCAAAGCTGTAAAGGAGAAAATGCAGTCCTTTGCTACTCGCAGGGTAGGGAACCCAAGTCACTTCGAGCAGTGAAAAATCTGCGATACGGTTCTCGTATGAGTCTGAAAGATAGGAGCTGAGACTGAGGAGGATTGCTGGCAATAAAGATGAATCGAAGATTTTCTTTTAATAAATATCAATGTGGATAATCGCTTATGTTCTGATAAAGGTCCAGGTTACGTGTCTATGGGGCACTCTGGAGAATATGAGTGTCAGAGGGGAAAGCATCCGTGGCGAACAAAGTGAGAGGATTTCTCGGAATGGCTTGCGAAGGCCGAGCAGGATCACCCTTATCCTCGTTGAAAAGACGCTTGTGGAGGAATAATACATAGTTCAAATATCTAGAAAATCGGCCATAGACAATTTCAGAGCGCAATTTAAGTGGTGAAATCATAAGATGGCCGGTATGGGCGTTCATTACCATTTATAGTCATCTAACTTTTCGATGGCTCTACCTAGGTAATAAGCATACTCCGAAAGCTGTTACTGGTGGCCCCAAGCCGCTCTCTTACCTAGATAAGGACAGCATATTGAAAGACTGTGCGGTCCGTCATATGGCATACAGAGCCATGAAAGACTGAACTGAGGAGTTGCGTGTTCACCGCCCGGGTAGATGTGAGATCTGTGAATGAGCGCCGCTAGCTAATGGCTCTCATTTAACATTCATGACTGATGTTTCTTGCATTTCAAATTGAATGACTCCTACACAGTCTTACATCACGAAAGTGATTAGATATAAAAGCGAGGTGAATTTCTATTCTTGGGTTTGTTTTCTTCCCTTATAATATACACTCACACTCAGACACCAAAACAACACCTCAAATACGCACGACCAGCGCCAAGAACCAATCCACCACGAATAGAACTTCGAATTCAAACCCCGCTTTTCTCCCGCACTAGCTCCATCACCTAAAATTGTATTTCAGAAGAAGTAGACACTCCACCAGGATGCCCACCTGTTACAACTGCAACAAGAGATTCTTCTCTTACACTAGACTAATCCGACACTTGGATGAGGAACACCCGATCGAACGAAGTATAATATGTCCAGTGGGGACTTGTGGTTATCTCGCACCCACTCGAGCTGCTCTAAGAAGACATCAACGGCGAAAACACCATGGTAGGCCGTGGTTACTGTAGCTTGGGAGGTGAGTTGAGTATTTGTGTGTAGTGTTAAGGGCTTGGGGTGGAAGGTTATGTAGAGATAGGGTAAGTACAAAGATTTCTGGGAAATTGATGAGTAAGGAGCCTTCGGAACTCCTCGGAAGGGTGTTTTAATATTACTAGCTGGTCTAGATAAACTCTAACACGTGTTACCACTGGCTTGAGCGGGGACTTGATAGGGCGGTTTACAAGTGCGAAGTGGATGGCTAAGCAGAGCTAGCTCAATGTGAGAAGTATAGAAACCTTTGGTGATTTAAACAAGTGAAGGACATCAATGACTTCTGTTTGTATAAGGCTAGGCCGTCTCGTTGATCGTAAGATGGATATCCAGGTCTTGAGATTGTCCAGTGACACTTGGACGATATATCAAGTAAAGACTAGAGCAAGTTGGTGTATCCATAATAAGATTCGTGCAAAAAGTCACACAAGGCATATGAAATTCCTTAATTTGATCGACTAACTACCTCACCCGTGATCGTTGAACAAACTCATCCTTGATGGCCACGCCACACGAGTCCCTTTTGTAAAAGGTGTTGGGTTTCGTTGCTTGTCCGTTTAGTTCAGAAGAAGGTAGCAAAGGCTAACCGAGATTGTTTACAAGACCCTGAGGGTCGAAGCCAGAGAGTGATAACGAAGTCAATAAACCGAGTTTCTGGTCTTGACCCTTTTTATTTTAGCTTAAAATTAGTGCAGGATACTCAAATTCTTCAGCATCAAAAGGGTAGAGCTTTCCAGATTCTTGCCCATACACTAATTCATGCATGTGATCATATTCTCCGCATATTGAAGCCGGTAAGGGACTCCCAGCAACAAGGAAGTATCTGGCGCTTCTGTGATTCTCATGCGTATCTCCCACGAATGTAGACTAAGGAGTCTCTTGATGCCAGAAAAAATGTCCAAGATTAGCGAAGCTGATACTGTCTTCGTAGGTGAGACAGTACTGTTTTAATTGCGTAAATTTCAATACTTCTTGGAGGAGTTTAGTCTTGGTAATGTCACGTTGAGATTTTGTAAATCTATTCGAATAAGAAAGTAGAGCTCTGGACCTATTTTTCAACTTTAACTATTCTCACATACTGAAGTGTACCAATCAAGCAATCTTTTCCGACATCGACAGGGAGTCTATAAGAGCCGGATCCGAGACTGAAATCTCGCTACCGGTATTGACATTCTCCTTCTCCACTTTTCGAGTTGTCTGGTACTAGCGGTAGTCTCACAGCAAAAGCAATCGAAACAAACCTCTACCGTTTTCACGAGACAGCACTGTTGATTACCACAATGTCTCAGCGATGATCATACATCTCAGTCGTCAAGATTTGTCATCTTCAAATCCTATAAACCTCTCCTCACAACACAACACCACAAAAAAGATCCATCCTCCCCAAACCATTCCCCTTAGAACAGAATCGCCACTATGGTCGGCCGAATCGATGACATATTTTCATAGATTCATAATCCATCTTCTCGTCCTCAGCTACCCTCCCATTCTCCCCAGCTTCTACACGAAGACTCCTGTACCATCCACCTCTATACCCTCTGCGTCCTCCACACCATCTTGTTCAGTCTCTGCGCCGTCACACCCCTCATCTTCCCCTTCTGGACCTGGGATTAGTATTTCCACCACCGAGATATGCAAGATCACGGAACACGGATCTTGGACGGGCCCTGCAATATTGCTTTTTCAGCGGCGCCGAGCGATGTCCAGATGTCTGCATGGCGCATGTGTAAGTTCCACGAGAAGGCTTGGGAGCTGCATCCTGTGAGAAAGCTTGGGGATCGCTGGTCGATGGGGGAACCGGTTGACTTGGATCTCAGCCTTCAGGGAGAATCGGGAGATGTATATCAAGGAGGTGGGAACGCTTGATGGGTTTCTGGGCTGTAAGAAGGCGTAAGCTCGGGCTCCGCGATTGAGGTTGTGGGATTTGAGAGTTGAGCGAGGGTTGTAAGAGAGATACTGATCCGCCGAGCTGGCTTCAAGGACCTGGACTCACGAATATTGAGATCTTGTAGAAGACATTAGTAGTCAGAGCAAGGACTCTGGTTTCTATGGCCTATATATATGCACGGCGAGCAAGCGACAAGCAGAAAAAAAGATAGTCAGCGACTCTATATTCCTGGCACACTTAAGTGTGAAAGAGCATGTGGGGGTTTCTAGTTCTCAAGGCTGGTCATCTTAGCTTGGTATATATGATGTGACATGGATGAGAGGATCCTGGCGAGGCGATATGACTTGAGGTATGCGAATGACGTTCTGTTCTGGAGAGGGCGGAGAATTATAAGTTTAAAGGGCGATGTATCAGTGGTGGGCAAAGTGGCAAGATCTTGGAGTGCGGTACGCTGGAGTGTTGGCGGATCATAGGATAGGAGCCTATCCAATCTGACTATGCGGCTTTGAATTCTGCCTAAGTCAAAAGCGCGCCTGTAAGTTGTTGACTGGGGTTTGGAATGGGATTTTGGCACTGATGCACTTCCTGTTTTCGTGCTATGACAAGTTACGGATCGAAGTAGGACGTTACGAAGTGAATTTTGTGCTATTAACAGTAGAGTATCGAGCTTCCTAAGTCAGAGGATCGAGGATTTGTTGTCTTGTTTCAATGTTTCAATGTCGTGAACATGAAGAAACAAGATAGTACCTTACTGAAGCATAGATGCCGCCTAATGAACACCGTTGACGCTATGCTGTGCTGTGCTATGTCGTGATGTTCATTCATCATCTCGAACCACTATCTCTCTTCCCTCGCTCTTATACCTACTTTCTTCTCACAATCAAGCCTCAAGCTCCATTCCATCCGCATCCCCATCTCCATTCGCCGCCTTAACCTGCACCCGTGGTATCTCAAACACAACCCCTCCGTTCTTCCCCGCAGGCACTTTAATCCACCGTCCCATCCTGTGTTCCTTCCCCACAGCCACCATAACACAAACACCATCTTTCCCCCTATCACCTCGTTCGAAGAGTGAGATGTCGTTGATGACGCCTCGGATAGGTCCCGTGCTCTGCTGCTCACTTGCAGCCGAGTCACCATTACCTTTCGCCACGATCGCAAGCTCATTCCCATTGGTGTATGAAGTTCCATTAGCGAGTCGAGGCTGGTGGGGAAGATTCGCGACAATGCCAGCAGAGCCCAGAGTGCCCACCCGTTCAATTCTCTTCTTATCATCGCTAACCCTCCAGGCCCTCACTTCTCCATCCCAACTCCCACTCAAAATAACATCCGAATACGGGATCGTGGCAAGCGCGGTGATCCATCTTGGATTACACATCGGAACAACCTCTTCTTTCGGCTCCTTCTCCGCTGACACATCTTCTTTTTCTAAGACTGGGTCGACTCCATGACACAGCGGCAATACGAAGAGTGGTTTCTTCTTATGCACGACCCAGAGACTCAGACTCCCGTTATCGGATCCCGTGACGAACATCTCTTCATCGATCATCGCAACCCGATCGATGCTGCCCTCCTGAGCATCAGGCTTACTTGGATCTCGGGCGCCGGTAGAGGAAGAGGATTTTGAGCGAGATTTCGACTTAGTAGCTCCACCGCCGCGGAAAACAAGTTGTGTCTCCTCGACGACTTTCCATAACCTGGCCGTGCGATCACGTGCTCCAACACTGATGCAACGTTCTTGAGTGAGGGCCGAAACGTCTACGACTTCATCTTGATGGCCAAATAACGTCTCTACATACGCCAATTCATCGAGACTCCAGATCTTGATCGTACGATCTTTACTCGCTGAATAAAGCTGGTTCGTTCCTCTCCTGAACGCTAAGCCGCAGACGGCGTCGCGATGTTGTTGGAAGACGCGGAGTACTTTGAGGGATGCAGCATCCCAAACTACGATTCTGCGATCTTTGCCACCTGTGACGACAAACTTTCCATCTTGCGAAGCGGCGACTGTGAGGATGGTGTCGACATGGCCTTGGTAGCCATTGTTTTTGCTCTCCCTCCTATCACCCCTCACGAACGCGACTTGTTCCGGCTTCCTTTTTGGCGGAGGCGTTTCCTTCTTACATTTCGAATTCCTCTTCTTTTTCCCCTTCTTGGCTCCCTCCCCAGGTTTGGGTAACCATTGCTCCTCAGGCAAATCCTGAATCCGCCACTTACATAATCCCAACCCGCGATCAACCGTATAAGCCCAAGGCGAACACGTAGCTATGCTCGTGACGCTTTCGCTATTCCACCTAAACCAGCTGTGACTCGCATCCCCGAAACTCAATTCCTGGCTCAGGTTGTCGCGGTACATACGACCTTTAGATTCAGCAACATCTTCAATCAACCGCTCGGCAATGAGATCTCGATCTATTTCCTCGGCGTCGAAGAAGGAGGGGTCGAGATTTGATGCGGACGTCTCCACCTCACTTCTAATATTTGACAGATAACGTTCTGCGAGGCGAAGACGTCGCTCGGCGGCGGTTTCTTCTTCGTCGGATCCTCCTTCGCCTTCATCGCTACTGCTGGAGGCATTCTCGGGGTCGAAGTCCATGGTGTCATTCTGTGGACGCCCAGAGTCGGATTCGTCGTCCGACCCGGATATAGATTCATCGCGAGCCAATTTTCTGGGTGCGGGTTTGGATCTCGAGGTTTGCGTTGTGGATGCGGTTCGCTTTTTAGGATTGGGTTCTGAGCCATCTGTTCGTTTCCTCTTCTTCGCAGAGGGAAGTGTGAAGAATGAAGACATCGTGTAGTTGACTGTGAGAGAGGAGGGGATGTCGTCGTGGAGAGGGTGAGCTCGTGGGCGCTGGACTGGAGGTTTTGAACTTTTCCGAGGCTGCAGCTGCCGATAAAAATGTCAAAGCTGCCATTGCAAAATTATATTCTGCCGGCGGTGAGAGAGTGAGCCCCAGGCTGGATTTGGATTAGAGCGGGATGGATGGATCAGGTTAGCTTGGAATAGAGGAACATCGCAATTGAGTTGGCTATAAGGATATGATCTCTGAGCTGGGAAGCCAGCGATCATAGTTAGAAATAGATCGTCCGAGAAGCGACAATCAAATGCGTTCGTTTTGAGTCGAATTACAACGGAATCACAATCATCGTTTACTTAGCCTTGCTCCTCGATATGCGCTGTGTGGAGTTCAGCTTCAGCCTCACGCTCAGCCTCGTCACCAGCCACAGGCGGCCGCTAGCGCCCTCAAGGCTCAAGAGGCAGCAAGCTCCACGCGTAGAGCCTCTCGAACCTCTCGAACCTCAAGCTCCATACCAGCCCAGCTCAGCTAATCCTCAGCAAGTCAACAACCTCACCAACCAACCAACCATACCTACAAACCTCACACCCACAACCAACACGCAAGAATCAAGATGTAAGTTGCCCCTATCTTCATCTCCAACTGTTATTACACAGTCGAGAAAGCTGCTGATTGTGTGATCCCAGGGAGGTATTACTTGGTATCACGGGAAAGGACTTCACCCTCATCGCATGCTCGAAAGCTGCTATGCGAGGAGCGACTGTTCTCAAAGCTTCAGATGATAAGACGCGCCCGTTGAATAAGCATACCTTAATGGCGTTTTCAGGAGAGGCTGGTGATACTAGTGAGTTCGTCTCTTTGGTTGGGTGTGATGGATGAGAGGGAATGGTGGAGAGAGAGAGAGATGCTTGGAGAGGTAGATGGGGATGGGAAGGGCATGGGAAGCTTCTGCCACTCCATCTCTATCCCGGAACTTGATGGGGAATGACAGGGGAGGATTGGGCTGGAGAGTAATGGATGTTGGGCTTCTGCTATTCTGTTCAGCCTCCTCAACTCTGCCCTCTCCTTCCCCCCTCATGCTCTCTGCCACATCACCACGCATCGATCTTCCAGTCCATCACTCCGGCTTGCCGTTAGGCCCACTCACGTTAACCCAGCTAACCCCCCACAGTCCAATTCGCAGAATACATCCAAGCCAACGCCCAACTCTACTCCATGCGCAACACCATTTCCCTCTCCCCTTCTGCAATCGCCAACTTCGTACGCGGCGAACTCGCCTCCTCCCTCCGCTCCCGCAAACCCTACAATGTCAACCTCCTCCTCGGTGGCGTCGATCCCATCACAAACCGCCCTTCCCTCTACTGGCTCGACTACCTAGCTTCGCTCGCCCCCTTACCATATGCTGCTCATGGTTATGCTCAGTATTATTGTCTGAGTATTCTGGACAAACACCATCATCCGGACATTGAGTATGATGAGGGTATCAAATTGTTGAGATTGTGTACGGATGAGTTGAAGAGGAGGTTGCCAATTGATTTCAAGGGCATGATGGTTAAGGTTGTTACGAAAGATGGGATCAGGGAGGTGGACTTTGATGATAGTGCGAGGATTGACTGTCCGTAGAGCGCGAGCGCAGCGAGCGTTGCAGGGGATGATATAATCATGTGGTGATGAAGGGAAGGGTTGTGACATGGTACGAATGATCACTGGCGATGACTTGCCTGAAGAGGCTGTATTATAGCGATATGACAACATCAACGGAACGGCGAACGCGGTTGCTTTCAAAACGCTTGCTAATGGCTATGAATATCCCATACAGTAGTGATGCTATGATTTATTCTGGACGTAACTCATGGATAGATGACCTCGCCTCCAAATTCTCAGCTTACATACTATCAATCTCACATAGAGGATACAAGATCGCGAAACAAGAAACGGTGCGGAAATTTTCTGACTTCTTTTTTTTCTTGTCCTTTGCTCTTCTTTTTATTCCCTTTCCTTTCTGTTTTTCCCAAGTCCGGAGCTGGGGCGCATCATCGGATCCGTATCTATGTCCTATTAGCTTGGTGCTTTACATAGGGTAACTCAGAAGCGTGGTGAGATGGTTTGTATCAGTTTGTTGGAGATATGGTCATGCATTTCGAGGGAGACGTATTCTAATTTGAATCGTGGAGTCGCTGTCTGCCTTTGGGGTTAGGTCGAATTACAATAGAAGACTAAGTGCACATTCAAATTCAATGGCTTTGAATAGGCTGGAAGTTATGTTTTCTTTGAAGATGGCGCAAAGGATACTCGGAGTTGATGATTTTTTAATGGACTCTCAAGGTGTTGCGGTGGAAGCCTGTGTAGGAGAGACTAATATCAGAACGATCGACGTCTTGATTTTGGACACTGGAAATTGGACATTTGCAAGTATAACCAATTGATTCGTCGCTACTCCTAAACTTCATATTCAAATAGGGGCTATACTTTTATATATGTGTAATTGTGGAATCTTGAGACTTGTAGATGTTGAAGCTAAAGAACAAGGCAAGGATACTTGGAACGAACATTGGGGCATAGACTTGATTAGAGGGGTACGATTACGCCTGTTGACATCGTGAGAAGTGTCTAGCTTATGGATCTGATATTTGGTTTTTGATGCCGTGGGTTCAAGATGCTGGGTCTCACTGCTTTACAGCATTTATCTTAAGATCCCTCTACAGTTATGGATCAGATATTCATAAACTTCCTTTGCTTCTGGTACCGTATCCACCTAGCCTTACATTCGTACATATCTTCATATGTCACAGCCTAGAACCTTCTTAGCAAAAGACTCTTTCTAATTATTTTGCAAGATCGTACTCAAAGTAAAAACACCACGACGTACGGAGTAACTCACGAAGGATAACTACGTCTCATACAAACATGTGTGACTTCGTGACATTTTGTTTCATCATCCCTTTTCCTTGAATCTGCCGGCAAAATCCAAGATCTCGATACCCTCACAAGTCAGCCGTTGTTCAATTTTCATGATCAACGAATTACAGGTATGACAATCGTCTTCTCAATACTGAAGATCAGGGTGAAAGCACGTCTCAAGTGTTGTACGTCAATAGACTAATCCTACTTCGGAGCATTAGGCGTAAAATGACCCATCACGGTTTTTGAGACCCAAAGCCTAAAAGAAAATAGAGATGAGGGTATAGTCTTCGGGTATCAAGTCTATTAATATATATTTTCAGCACATCTTCAGTAGATGTTAGGAATATGATTCTTTTAGATGGCCTCGTGGACCCAGCAGCCGCGCCGCGTAAATCAGTACAGGATCTTTTACCTCCGGTACAGCGATTTTTCCGATTGCCCAGTGAGAGGACATTTTGTCTCCGGTACACGCTCTGACTCCGAGCTCTGACCTGCGCTCTAACCCGTCTACCTTCCGGCCGATTGTTGCCAATATATCCTTTTCATCGAAATATTATTTTGCATATATCCCTCAACTATGCTGTTGTAAACAAGTGGCTGCTTTATACCGTACGATATAAATATGGAGAATTACACTATCAGTAATGGTCCCAATATCCAAATACCTAAATTCAAGCTATAATTACCTCTTATTACTGTAGTAGATAAACCCTTCTCTCCTAAGTGACTTAACGATCGCTCTATTAGTAGAAAACAATCGCTTTGTAGACCTAGGCTTTTACCTCCTTGATCAGGTTGACAATGACCTAATTCTTATGTCCTCGCAAGAGAGCTTAACCTCTATTAAACAAGGCGATAGATACTATAGTCTGCGAGACGTCCCACACGCCATAGTCGGCCAGGTAATACAGGAGAAGTAGGAGGCGCCTCTACTGAAGTCGAATAAAACAGGTCAGAATCATAAGAAGAGGGAGGAGATTAGAGATCAGCTAGAGAAGGTGGTGGAACCATCTGCTCGTAGCCATTGTGGAAGAATCAGTTATAATCGGCGGAGTAAAACATACCCTGCGTAGAGACTAGTCTGACAGTTACCTATGTATATCGTTGTTTCAATCGCTCTTACTCTTCTTCTTCTATATTCTTAATAACTATCAATTTCTATCTATCTATTACACTGGAAATTGCTTGATTTTCTTGAGTTTCTATCAAAATACTGTTCTGCACACTATACATCGCACAGCGTAAAGCAGCAACTTGTTTATACCTGTTTACGTAAGGGATCCACGCCCAATAATGTTTCAGAAAAAGGGATGCATGGGAAATAATCGGCCCTTCCCGAAACCTAGAACCTATCTACCTTGTCTTTACACGACTCGTAAGTAACTTTTCGAAAATAGCGAGGGAGGAAGGAAGGAGACGTCGTGAGAAGTAAGATGTCGTAAGAAGTAATATATCGTAATAGCGAAAGAAAGTAATGTAAAGTTTCGTAAAGAAGTAAGTTAGGGAAGGAGAGGAAATGAGAAGAGGTGAAGGAAAGGAAGGTGAAGTAGAGGAAGTTAGAAATCTGACTGAGACTAGGGCGAGATGGGGGCAATGCCATGAGCCATGAGTATAGTCAAAGGTCCTGCCTTTTTACTAAGAGAGATTCCTACTGATAAATTTGAGGAGATGACGAGGACGAAGATTAGGTTACGGAGACAGAAGACTGAATACAAGTAAGATCAGGGCTTGCCCTTGAGCACACGTAAGTATCTGAGATCGGGCGAGCCCAGGATAGGCTACTATACGGTTTCCCTCTTTGACTCCATAGAATCGAGACCTGCTATTAGTCAATCGTTGTTTTAACTTGAAGGAGGAGCGACTAGCGTTAGGTTCGATTGCTAATAGCTAGCGTCTAGTGGTACGTACTGTAACTCCCCTGAGCGATTTATAAGGCTTATACCTTTTAAACGCCGAATGGTAAAAGAACTATGTATTGGACTACGACTGGCGTGATTTCGAGCGTAGAAGATTAGAAGATAATTGATTTACTTAATTTATAAATTTAAAATATAAAAAACGTATCCGCTGCGCTTGCCATCAGGATTGGGTTCGTCCGTGCACTGCTAAGGTCGCTTAATACCGGCCAATAGTAAGGCTCGCTTTCGAGGGACAAGAGCAAGAACAGGTCAGTACTCATGAAATAATCTAGAACAAGAGCCTATCCTATGTGTGAATACTGCACTGTTTGCACCTAAATATACTCTGATGATTTGAAGAGGATCTACCCGCATTTGTCGCAATTTCACCGGGTGGAACCCTCTTTTTCCGACGGTTTCTAAACCTTCCTCCTTTATACAGTATACGACATACCAGCTAGGTTTCGAGAGCTATAAACACAGTTCTAGCCTCTTTTAAGGGTGGAGCATCTGGTCTACATGGACCGGAATCCGTATTATCAGCAATTGTATTCCCAGGCATAATAGCAAATAGTATATAGTAGGTTAATTGATGTTGTTTATATATTAATAGATCATCTGGACTTTGATGTTCTTCCGGATTAACCAGTTATTCCGGTCTAAAAAACCCAATCCTGACTTGATGGCAGCGGATAAGATATCCGCTGCGCTGCGGCCCAGAGTGGGCTGGTCCGTGTATCTGCTAAGTCGCTTAATACGAGCCAATGGTAAAGCTGAGTTGTCAAGAGTACTCGACCAGATTCTCCTTAAACTATACCGAAAATTTCAAAGAACGAGAGCTTTTTGTACGAAGGCACAGCGGTTAAGTATTGTTTTGTTCAATTAGCAGGGGATAGTTGACTTTACTATAATAGGTACGATCCTCAGAGCGTATAGACTTCTCGATTACTAACTGAGTAATTTGTGCCCTGCTTCTAGACCTGGTTACTGCCACTTGTAGTAAAGCCACTGACCCCCATGCTAACCGTACTTACAATACTTGACCGCTGTACCTCCGTATACATATTCATTAGAGGAATATCTAAGGTTTTAACTGCATTGCAAAGTGCTCAAATCTTGATGTTCCTGCGGAATAACATTTAATTCCGGCCCGAAAACCCAAATCTGGTCTGGGTCTGGCCGCAGCGCAGCGGATACCTTTTAACCCGAAGAATTATTAGATCAAGATTGTAAGAGTACTTGATTTAATTACCTAAAAGAATCAACAGTACTAATTTAGCTCCCCAGATTAATTAAATATAGTTAAAAGTGATTGAAGTAATCCTTAACTGCTGCCGTAGGGAACATCAAGTCTGGTCGGCGAGCTGAAGCTAGGGTGGCTCCGACCAGAAACAGAAATACAATTGAACGAGGTCTTGTGCGTCCGCTCTCAACCTTATACCAAACATCTCCAAAGAATGTACTCTCGTATTATTACCCTGAAACCGATCGAAAGGCCCGACCTATAAGCTTGTGACACTTTGATGCGAACGAACTCTCCGTACTCGTCAGTAGAAGATATTTTGCAACAATACGGATTTCCAGATGCCTTCAAAGAATTTTATTATAGCGATACCATGGGATCCAAATTCCCCAGCACACTTCGAACGCCTCCGCCAACAACGTATAGCATGTGGCTGGGGAGTTGAGAATGTTGGGAAATGGAGGGACGAGCAAGTCGCTGGGAAGAAAATGGTCTTGTGGCTTGTAGGTTTCCTTTGTTCCTCTCTTTAATGTTCTCATTGATATGCCCCATTTCCAAACGCTGAGAATTAATCTGACGAGGTGAGGTAGGTAATTGATAACAGGCATCCAGAATTTGATAGCTTGGTTGAGAGGCATATCGGCCAATTTCCACAAGAAACGAAGCCGCTGTCAGACTCATCGTCGACAATTATCCGAGCTAGCTTGACCCACCGGAGACAAATGGCATCTTTTACGCCTATTGGACATATCTCGCTAGATTTCCTTACCACTTGCGAAAATATCAATGATGTATCTATGGACATCAACTCAGTCCCAAGACAGAATCGTATAGGTACATCAAGTCTATATCTCTCCCCCGCCATCCGGGGTCTAGCTTTCGCAAGCCAAGTCACGGAGACGCTGCGAATTGTGGGGGGTGAATTCGCGAGGTGGGCGATTGCGGAAGTGCCGGGGAGAGAGTGTCAGGATGTTGTAGACAGAATGGATAGATATGGTATTCGGAGACGTGATGTAAGCAGCATTCTCCTAAGATGTTTCACCCCACATCGGTGCTCATTGTCAGAACTTTTCATTTCTCACTTTATGGAGATCAGATAAGTTAAGTTGAAGATTCATCGAGGGGATGGTGCTGATGCAAGGTGATTTCGTAGTTCTCGCTCGAGGACTCATATATGAATTCTGGATGGAGGAGAGTTGAGGGGAAGAACAGGTGGGTTGAGGAGAGGGATGAGGAAGGGAGGATCTTGAAGGTGGAGTTGGTGACTATGGAATTGGATCTTGGAGGCACGGTTGAAGGGACTGGGAAGGCGAGGATGTAAAGTCGAATATTGTATGCGGTAATCGACTGTATCATGGTTGTAGAGATTGGTAAAGAGTATCAAAGTCAGCCAGGGACTTCATAACGCGGATGCAAGTATATGTATCACCACGCAAATGCATCGAGGCTGCCTTTTTTCATGTCTAGCGACTACTGTACAGCTTATTAGCCAGTTCGGCTGATAATCTAGTGATGTCACGAATCACTATGAGACAGTGACATGAACAAAGTATGACTTCAGAGTAAGGGCAAGGTCAGAGAGCCCTAAGAATACCTAAATAATCATATATCGAGTCTCAATTGGCACACTTGATGAGGCATCGATCAGAGTCCTACCTCGTTACCATAGACCCGAATCTGACTAAGCTAGACACGTCCAAATCGCCGATTTATCTCCTCAACTTGCACACCACTCCTCACTCCTGATCTTCGATTTTCAATACCTTTTCCACACCGACCCTTTAACTCCTCCCCTCTACCTCTTCAGCCCTCTCACACAATCTAATAACAAAGCCTCACACTCCTTGTCCGACCCTTGAAACACATTAAGATACTCCCTCCTCGCCTTCCTCAACTCCCTCGTTTCCCTCTCATCATAAATATCCTCCCCGACTTGTTACTGCCGCGCAAACGTGAAAGGCGCACTGCTACTCCGGCAAATCCCAAATCCTACTTTGTAGCTTGAAGCCATATTTCCTCCATCATTCTACCTCCTTGTAGATATGAATGCAATATGTTGTCTTGTTCAGGCACAGTGAGTAGTGCATAAGCGCCGCGTTTTGTTTCGATGGCTGAGCGCTTGGGGTCTGACCATAGCTTTAGGTCACTCAGGACTTTCATAACTAGCCTATACGTAAATTATAATCAGTAGGTGATTATTAATACAAGGAAAGAAGGAAATATAAGTCACGTCAGCAGCAAAATCGTAGGAACCCCATTTAAGAGCTGTTAGAAGCTGTGATACGCACGAGCTAGTCATGAAATAAGCGCCGACTTTATCAGCAGTATCGAAATCAAGCGTATCAATCCCAATACCCGTCCTCGTCCCATGAGCTTCTTCTCTTGTCCACTGTAGCTCGCTGCAAATATCTGGGTGGAGACCTGGATGGAGAAAGCGGATTCTGTCAACGGTGCCTATCACGTTGGCTACTTTCTTCTTCTCCTCTTCATCCGTCACGATCCTCAGTCTAGCACCCCATTCATCAGCTGTCTCAACCAACGCTTGCAATTTGCGCTCAATTGATAGTTTTAAGATGTCGCTTTGGTTCCGATTCGTAACTCTCTTCGGAATCATAGAGAACAACAACTCGTCCACTGGATCGACTCGACTGAACACGATACTACACACTTCTACATCACCTGTTCCGTGCGAAACAGGAGCAGTGACTTCACCTTGCATACCTATGGAGAAGCCTGCTAAGAGCATGTTTTGAACGGCGGCTCCAACTGCGAGGTACAGTGAGCGGTCTTCTCAATCGAGATGAGTGCGTTTGTAGGTGTGAGGTATGGAGACTCCGATGCGGCTGGAGCGGAGGGTGGAAGACCATGCTTGGGAGTAGCCTCCCGAGGGAGCGGGGATTCCTTGCGAGACGAAATAGCTCGCTTCGATGGGTGTGAGGGGGCCGGAGTGTGAACTTTTGGGGCGGATGGAATGGTGATTGGTGAGGTGGTGAATGGGTGGCTGACCACTGGAAGGGGCGTGTTAGTGAGTATGCTTTTCTGATCAGAGGACTTTGGGCTTTGTCTTTGTGTAAAGGTGTTCGAGTCTGTGACTCCTCAACAGGGATCTCTTTCTCTTGAGATTATGAAGATGTGATCTGCATTCACTTGTGAAGTCATGAAGATATTTTACCACTTTTGACAGGAGCAGCAGACTAGAGTCGCGAGTTTGTTTTCCCACTTCATCTACTCTATCCTGGAGTAATATTTGTATATGAAAGCTGGATAGGCATACCCTCATTTGTATCCAAGATGTCCCAGTTGGGCAACGCGCCAGAAGCTTCTGCTGACACAAGTTTTGTAAGATCGACAACGAAGCGTCCAGATGGTACAGTTTCACCGAGTAAGAGGTGCCGAGTCGTATCAGCTGCAATACCAGCACCCTAAATATCGGTCAGTAATCATTTATAATGGTTGATAAATGTCTTTCGGCCGCTCGAAAGCTAGGAGACTAATCATGTCCCCAGATCTAGTCAACATCACGGGACTGAAAGTGTAACTGACCACACTGGTAGCACTAGCCAACTGTGGCCACGATCTAATAGTCTTACCCATTTCAAACTATCCCGATAGGAGCTTTGGCGAGACCGAATCTTTTATTCGGACAATTCGTATTGCGTACTGTATCTGCTCCTTCTTGGTCAGACCTTTCAGTTTCTCCGTGTCGATGTCGCCCATCAACACTTGGAAAAGCGGTCCTCCAGGCTATATGAATTCAATCTTAGCAGATTCATATTTGAATACAAGACTTCTGGAAAAGAGGATGAGAAGTTTCCCAATAGAATCCTAAGACTCTGTGAAGAAATTCAAGAAGAGAAGAGGTTATTATTGGCGTTCACAATACGTACTTCTTGATCAAAGCGCTCGACGTCTAGCATTCCTTCATCACTCGTCTCCATTGAGACAGGAACTCCATATCTACGTGCGTGTTCGCGCGAGAAAATCTTCATCGGGAGGTCATCGCATTCTTCAATTAAGAGCTCCAAAACCCCCTCCTTTCCGTCCTCTTCCCCAAGAACAAACGTCTTGAAGTTCTCCTCTGATAACCCTGAAGTGAACACCTTGATCTTCAGAAACGGACTAATCTCGCACATCTCCCTAGCGCAGAGGACCGCTTGGTTGATGTCGATATTGGATATTGGCCATCGTAGTCGATTCGTGTTACTCAAGCTTAGGGTAGCAAATCGGCGATGCGATAACTCTGCCCCTATTCCTTCCATGGCGAAAACGAGAGCTGTAGCTGCGCCAACAGAAAGGGCTATGATGACGATCTTTTTGGAGGCCAGCTAAACTTGTTCAGTGGAAATTATGCGGTGTTTGCTGCGGCTGGTCCGTACTTCGAGGAACTTGGCACAAGGGAGGGTGTACAGCAGTGATGATTGTCAGGGGAGGAAGACGTACGTCCCGTAGTGGTCGATGGGTGTTTCGGCTAAATGGGAGAGGACGAGTTGATGGATCTCCTCTTTGACTTTGAGGTGAGGTATGCGATCATCGATGAGTTCTTCTAGTTGCTCGTGTATGCTGTCGTGGATTGTCGTTATGAGGCCAAAGGCCACTAGGGCGTCGAGTTTATTGCGATCAGATGCGTTGCTCGCGTCGAAGAATTTGGGCGCGTAGGAGGCGTAGGAGGCGTTGATGAGTGTTTTGGCTTGAGTCCATTGAGACCGAAATGCTGAAGCCATCTCGAGTATCGAGACTGCGGTACTTCACGTCCCCGTGAAGAGACTCCAAGTCCCAGTTGAACAAGGCAAAGTTCTTTGCTTGTTTCGTGTCTCTGAAATTTCCTCTTAGTTGAAGCCCTGCGGTATTTTCGTAACTTTAAAATGTTCTCCAGGTAGAGTGCTGCTGTACGTATATCACCCTGAGGTTTTAGAAGCATAGTCCTGTCGTAACGTGATGAGTTCCAAATTCTTTCAGAGTGTAGTTGCACTGTATATTTGTGACTCTTAGAGAATATTCTTGATCAAACCCTGCCGTATTTTCGTGACTCTGGAAATGTCTTGGAGTAACGTCATGCTAGATTTTCAAAACACCAAGTACTGCTTAGTATATGTGGCACGCTTTGTTTGCGACATTGTATAAGCTTACCTACCTTGGAAATATGATGCTTTATGTAATGCAGATTCAAGCATTGACAGAGGCGAGTCAGCCCTGCTCAACGATGATTGAGTATGAAGAGTTACGAGTGTCCTTCAAACTGATCTGGGAACTACCGAGGGAAGTGTTGTAAGAAATCTCGGCGCGCTACTGTATGGAGAATTTCGAACTTACGTACAAGTAGAAATGAGGGAGGAGACATATTTCGAGAGCATGGACAACGGAGCATGACTGCGGGAAATGATCACCGCTGTGGCGAGTGGATTAAACCGAGAACTGTACTCCGCTTGCACTCTCCTATGAATTGAGTAAAAGCCCATCAGGATTTGCAGAGTCTCTTGTGTTCTTCAGCTGGGATTGTCATACGACGATCGCAGAGTCAACATCTCGCGTTCGAAGGGTAAAGTTTGTTTTGATAATTTATTCATTCAGTCACATGCCGTTCAAAAGTTACTGACTCTTGCTTATTCGTTATTTCATGTAAATGTGAGAGATTCTAAAATTATAGAAGACTCGGTAGGGTGCCTCCTTCGAGTCTTTCTCAAATTATTTTCATCGACTAAGCTTTGAATATGAAGGGACACAGAAGTTTATCCGAATGATAGAATATCCTAGATTTTGTGCCTCAATCAGCAAGATTTGAGAGTCATAAGACAATCGCAGGACTTTTGCGAGCAACGTTCTCACAACAATTCAATGTAAACAACTAAAGTTTCGCTTGACCGGCGAGGTCTCGCATCTCATCGTCATTAATCACGTGTGGGCAAGACCCTGAGTCTGCTGACGAACACTAACGAGAGCTTTGGCCTTCCGCTCTGGTCCCCCCTAGCCCAATATGGACCACGCTAGAGCCGATTAGGTCAAGCAATATCGTGCCACAAATTTTTGCCTCAGCGTTTCCAACACCCTCGAATTCCTTTCTTAAAATCCTCTTCTCCTTCGACCTCAACCTCCTTCCCACAGACACAATCTCGAATCCCCTCTCCCTAGATAATCCCAACTCTCTCCATCCTCTCGTCTCGTTTCTTCAAAAGTTCTTTGTTCTTTTTGAGGATCCTCTACAGCACGCACTGTTCTTGCGTATCACGACTTCGCGTTTGGTTTTATCATCACAAACTCTTGATCAGAAGCCCTCTACAGCCTCCTCTCCTCTCGTCTCCGAATAGCTTCAACGGCCTTCACCTTCAACGAACCTAAGTCTGCACTCTTCCACGTCTTCAAGATCCCAAGATCCTCATACAATTCAACTACGAAACAACGTCAACATTCACGAACAATATGGCGGACCAACTCAACATGAACGGCCTCAACATGGGAGGACCAGGTGAGCCTCGCTCGTACATCCCACCTCACATGCGAGGAAAGATGGGCGGCCCAGCTCCCCAAGGTCCTCCCAACGGCGGCCCTCCCCCAATGAACGGTGGCATCAATGAATCCGCCTGGGCTGGACCAACTCCGTAAGAAAACCTCGAGTTCCGCCTACTCCTACCGATGGCCTGCTAACGTACATCCCCAAGTCACAGAGGCTTTCAAGGTGAGGCTCCTCGTCCTGGTGGAAACTGGGCAAACGCTCCCAACTTCACTCCCGGTGCCGGTGGACCAGGTGGACCTCCTCCAGGAGGACGTGGTGCTGGTGGATGGGACACCTACACCGAGCCAAAGCAATTCAATCGAAACGCTTACGGAAACCCAGGAACTGGTGGTGGTGCCGGCGGTGGTGGTGGCGGCGGATCTGCCAACTCTGCTCGTGGCGGTGGTGATGGACAATGGAAGGATGGAAAGCACATTGCTGGACCTGCCAACCAACGCATGGAGCGTGAGCTCTTTGGTGTCCCCGATGATCCAACCAAGCAACAAACTGGTATCAACTTCGAGAAGTACGATGATATTCCAGTCGAGGCTTCCGGTACCAACGTCCCTGAGCCAGTCCTCCGATTCACCAACCCTCCTCTCGATGACCACTTGATCCGCAACATTGAGCTCGCTCATTACAAGGTTCCAACCCCCGTTCAAAAGTACTCCATCCCAATCGTCATGGGTGGACGTGATTTGATGGCTTGTGCCCAGACTGGTTCCGGAAAGACCGGTGGTTTCCTCTTCCCAATTCTGTCCCAGGCTTTCATCAACGGTCCTTCAGCTGCCCCAGGTGGCGGTGGTGGTAACTTTGGACGTCAACGCAAGGCTTACCCTACTTCCTTGATCTTGGCTCCAACTCGTGAGTTGGTATCCCAGATCTACGAGGAGTCCCGCAAATTCGCCTACCGATCCTGGGTCCGTCCTTGTGTCGTCTACGGTGGTGCCGACATTGGATCTCAACTCCGTCAAATTGAGCGGTATGTGTTCCCTATTTTTCATTCTTTTTTCTCTCCCTTCTCTCTTTCCTGTTTAGTGGTTCCTTTCTGTTCTGAATATACAACACGAGGAATTTTTCATTATATCAACGGAGCGCTAGCCAAGCTCAAATCGTTTGCTGGGGCGACGGCTGCTACTCCATCGACGGCATCGATGGGATCTCAATCTCATCATGTAGGCAATACTTGAGACCTTTTGAACCTTTGGACGTTGTCAGACGCTTTCCAAACATGATAGCCACGGCTTCGCTTCCTTTCCTTTACATTACTTATTTTAGCGTTGCTTTCTTTCAGTCACATATCGAAATAGTCTTTTTAACATTCTGCTCAATGTGCACGTGCTAATTTGAATGTAGTGGATGTGGTACGTACGAATCGGATGTTCCGGTTTCCCTTCCCCTGCCTGTTAACTCCCTCGCAACAAAAAATCACATCCTTTATAAGAGTATCTCCTTCTATAAGTATTTTGCTGACCACCAAAGATTTACTTGTCGCTACGCCGGGACGTCTCGTCGATCTGATTGAGCGTGGCCGTATCTCTCTCTGCAACATCAAGTACTTGGTCCTTGATGAGGCTGATCGTATGTTGGACATGGGTTTCGAACCACAAATTCGTCGTATCGTCGAAGGCGAGGATATGCCAGGTGTTCAGGACAGACAAACCCTCATGTTTTCCGCCACCTTCCCCCGCGACATCCAGATGTTGGCTCGTGACTTCTTGAAGGATTACGTCTTCTTGTCCGTGGGTCGTGTCGGTTCTACCTCTGAGAACATTACCCAAAAGGTCGAGTATGTTGAGGACATGGACAAGCGATCAGTCCTCCTCGACATCCTTCACACCCACGGTGCTGGTCTTACCTTGATCTTCGTTGAGACCAAGCGTATGGCTGACTCCTTGTCTGACTTCCTCATCAACCAAAACTTTCCGGCTACATCCATTCACGGTGATCGTACTCAACGCGAGCGTGAGAGGGCTCTTGGTACGTTATGCATCAATCTATCATGAAACAGCTACTGATACATTTAAAAGAGATGTTCAGGAATGGTCGCTGCCCAATCCTCGTTGCTACCGCTGTCGCTGCCAGAGGTCTCGATATCCCAAAGTAAATACTACACTCCCTCTCTTGCATTTCATCACATACTGATTAAGTCCAGCGTCACCCATGTTGTCAACTACGATCTCCCAACTGATATCGACGACTATGTTCATCGTATCGGTCGTACAGGTCGTGCTGGTAACACGGGTATCTCTACCGCGTTCTTCAACCGTGGCAACAGAGGTGTTGTCCGTGATCTCATTGATCTCCTGAAGGAGGCCAACCAGGAAGTCCCAGCTTTCCTTGAGAACATCGCTCGTGAGGGCTCATTTGGAGGCGGCGGCGGACGTGGAGGTGGACGATCCGGAGGTGGCCGTGGACGTGGAGGCGGTGCCAACCGTGATTTCAGAAAGTTCGGCGGTGGTGGAGGTGCCCCATCCTACGGTGGTGGATTTGCTGGAGGTGCTCCATCTTACGGCGGTGGCGCTGGCGGTGGATTTGGTGGACCTCCTCCTGCTGCTGCTTACGGTGGTGGTGCCCCTGCTTATGGCGGCGGACCCCCAGCTGGTGGCTACGGAGGTGGAAGCTATGGTAACCCATCCGGAGGCGGTGGTGGCCAATCTTGGTGGTAAATGCACCCTGACGACGTCTTCCTTCGACCCTGTTATTCATAGACATGGGAACGGCGTCAAATGAGACATCAGTAACTCCTCTGGTGTCTGGGTCCGGCTCGACAAAGATTCTTCGACAATTTTCATACTTTGCTTTGCTTTTCGAAAACGATTTTCTGGTGGCGGCAAAATCACGATCGAAGCTGACTCCTGACCCTTGTAAATGGAGTCGGCTTTACATTGTGCTTTCGACCTCATCTTCACGGCCTACGAATAATAGATAGCGTTGTCTTTTGTTTCCTGCCAGGAAACGCCCTTTGTCTCGAAGATCAATATACCCACATAGACAGAAGGCGATCAGGCAGACGCATGAGATGCCACATTACACGGCGTACCGGTCATTTGTGTTTTTGTCCTTGGGAATGGGATTGGGGATCTTCCCTGGGCAACAGAACGCATCATGACGGTCATGTTTCGGAATCAATATCTGCTTTCAATAATTTCGATGGCGGTCTGCGGTTCGGCAGCACCCTGCTGCGTCCACATAGAAGATCGTGCACTTTATTGTTTTTCTATTCTGCAATCTTGCAATTTGTTTTACTTTGCTTTGCTTCAACTTGAGATAGATAAAAAGGAATGGATGGAAGGAGCATTTTGAGAAAGCTTCTCCTCATTGACGACACGATACGACAAACTTCTGGAACACTTTCAGACGGATCGGCTAGATATGGAGTTATCTGATCAGTCTGATATGCTGCTTTTCGAGTTCCAACGATTTGTTTTCATCATCAGCATCATGGACAGCGAGCGTGTGAGCGTTGCACATACCAAAAAGCGGGCATACTTCTTTGTTTCTTCTTTTCTTTCCTACCATGGGTTTCATGGCGTGGAAATGGGAAAAGGATGAACGAGGATACTTGATCAATGTTTGCTTGCTTGATGGAAATACGGAAGTGCTCCTCTCCATTCATGCTGAGCCGGGTCAGACTGGGCAATTGTGCTTCTTAATTTGACGAAATTGGGGAAGACTGCTTGGACTGGCTGGCTTGCTGGCATGTGATGGGATTTTTGCTACCTAATGCAAGATGAGATGTTGGGATGGAAAAGGTATCATAAGAACAGCATATCTGTCTGATAGAAATGCAAAATCCGTTCACCAACCACACATTATTATTCTACTGTTCTTGTCCTATGTAGGGATCTGACCTTCGTGACATGCGAAATGCCTTCACTTCCTTGAAAAAGCATCCCGAAGATATGAAGGATTGTTAAAGTATCCAACCAAGTTCATGACATGCCTTACTACTTATTTTATATCCCGCTTCCTCTTCCCTATCTTTTGATATCAGTAATGTCTCTCTTTCCTAGTCTTCATCATCACCTCCCTCTCTTGACTATTCTGCCGTCCATATTTACTTGATGATACGGTCTAACTTACCAACCTTATGCTCACGTAACACTACTCCTGAAATGCGAATAGCTACATAGTCTCCACACGCCTGTCATATTTCTCCCTATCCTCTTCCTCGGGCGTCTCCGCCAGCTTCTTTTCTTAATCCCATCAGACGAACATATATCGCCACATCTTCTGAGACTTAGATTACAAATACCAAAGTCTCTCACACAATTTTCGGATTGTGTTCTCCCCTTCTTAATCCGCGTCATTCCATCTTTCCTCAAATCCCTATTCTTCACCCTTCCATGTCTCTTGAATAGCCGGTCCTGCCCTTCGTTTATTTCAATCCCTGTACCCTTTTCCTCTTCAGTATTCGGCCCAGCCTATCCGTTTCTCTTGTAAACGTCTCCGACTCTTTTCCATTGTCGACAAATCGGTAGCAATTTCCCCCTGTTCATAATAAACGCTCTCGCAACTCACAGTATATGCCTCGTCCGGCGTCGAGTATCGCCCTATCCGAGCTTCTCCGGCCAATAGATGTTGTTTAAAAGAAGAATCTGTCATCTTAGATTTCGCTATAGTCCTCCTATAGAGTCCTCGTCGATAGCTTTGCAGTATCAAAGCTAGAAGGCCGAAGCAAATAGCCCGAAACGAGGGGGCATAGTAGATTGATGAGCAACGGTCGGAGGGGATAGTCTGTGGATGGCATAGGAAATCGGTAGGTAGAGATGCGGGTAATAACCGATGACGGGCAGGATCGGGCTTAAGAGATCGCGAGGATGGATCAGGAATCGAGAGTTTGATCTTACATTTCTCATTGAAATCACTTTCCAAAAACTCTTTACTGGAAAATCTCTAAGAGCTCTACAATAGTATTCTACTTCTTTTTCCACGTGCTTGTCATCTTGTGCTCATACTCCGGGTCTTTCAACCTCTCCCAGACCATACTGGTAAACCTTAAGCAAACACACAAGATTAGAAGTCTCTCGTCTAGTACATCCTCAAGCGTCTTTCAGCAGTCCTCCTCGTTGCCGAGTAGCCTTTCACGAATGTACCCTCGTTTGCTGCAGAATTTCATATCTTTATTTATACTCAGAGATGTTCCTCGCATATAGAGTCCACGAGAAGATTCCTGCACTCCTTTCTTGTTTTTCTGCTTCTTCTTCTTTCCTCTCTTGTTCGTTCTCGTCATCGTGGTCTTCCTCTCGGTAAAAATTGATGACGATCTATAAGGTTGGTATACTTTGACATCAAACTCAAGATCAGTGCCCTAGCTTTTATCATCGCCAACGCGATTCTGCGATTGTCAGACCTCTTCCTTCAAAAACCAGATCAGGTCGGCGTGTGCTTTTTAATTCGCCACCCCATTACGAGCATGCAAGTTTCTCCTCCTTCCTCTATTCCACATCCACAACCATAAGCCTCTCCATCCTTTAAAATCCCGAGCCTTTCTCCACTCTAGAAAGCCACGCAGCTTTGCTAGCTTCTTCTCGTACTTTCCTCCACGTCCTACCATTAGTCCACAAGCACTTTCAGCATACTCACAAGCTGACACCCGTTTTCAGCGTCCTGACAGATCCACTTCCACACATGTATCTGTCGGTATACCTATAGTTGAGGGGTAAAGAAGACCGTTTCCTCTCCATCTCCAGCTTCATCCTCATCTTCGTCTTCCTCCGCGTTTCGATTCCCAGCACCAGCGTCAAGCATAGGATTTCTCTAGATTGCCCTTTGATAGTTCCGCATATTCAGCTCAAAGGGATATGCATCCCAAGTCCAGAAAACGAGTACTTAAATTATGAACGCACAGATATCAATGGCGATGGCAGGACCAAGGACAGAAAGATCAATTTCTTGGCTTCGAGCGGCTGGTCCGCTTGCGCGGTGGATGAGCCCTATCAAAGCCTTAATTGTGACAGAGAAAAGAAACAATAATTAATGGTAGAAGATTGTTGATGTTAGTGGAGCCCGCTTGTATAGAGAGCCAAGAAAAATAATGGAGGAAGTTGGGGGCTGGAAAGGTGGAGGGTTGGATATAAAAGTGATCAGGTTCAATTGACAACGTACTTTCGTTTCGCGGCGATCGAAAATTGGATAGTGGTCGGGTTCTTGTGGTGCTAACGGATGCGTGGCAGAAGGAAAGAGGAGGTGGAGGAAAGAAAGTCATGACCACGGTATAGTGATGAATTTTCAGTAGATCGTGAAGTGGCTCAAACCAGCATCAAGATTTATAAAGTACATCAAGTTCGAATGAGAAAGACGGGCAACAATAAATAATGACCGTTAATCACTTCAAGTGCCGATTCGTAATTTCAAGATTGGTAGCGAGAGCTTAGTCTATGGTCCGGCTCTTTCTTGATATGTAGTGGTCTTACTTGAAAAATGCGAATTTCATGTACCTGGCTGGTCATACCTAGTAGTATGGCTTTACCTAACTGGCAAGCAGTTTATGATGGTCGTAGTAAAAGTTATCATACGGCGAAAGTGGTAGAGCTTCGTGAAGTCCTGCCACACATTCTAACCTCAATATTTACGACTCCAACTATCGTAGCCCATGTCACAATATCTTCGTATCACATGTCTGCGGCTACGACACGTTTACCCGCCTTTGGTGTGAGTATGGTAGTTATACTAGCTATGTTTACCTAGTGTTATCCACTAACGAGCTTGTAGCAAGTAAGACAGGTTGATGTCAATTCAGCATTTTGGGATTCCGTGCTTCTACAATGAATAAGTATCAGATACTTAGGGGCCTGAAACAATTCTAACAAAATGCCGTCTCTAAGTATTCCTGACTTTGAGGATTGAAAATATCGTATCATTATCCGCCGTTCCGCTTGAATTGGTCTCTCTGTACACAATCTGCTTCTGCATCAAGAGCAAATTCCCTGACGGCCACTCCTCGGCGGTACCTCTGCTGACCCTTGCTATATAGTACATGATTATCAACTCTGCTCTAAGCCTAGAACGCAGCAAACTGCCGGTTTCCAACTTTCAATTGCAGTGCAAGCAAGTTACACCTCGGAGATTCTTGAGCCTAAATGCATATCCAGCTTGACGCCATTGCCCTTCAAATCCGGTAGTTGATCATCCAATCTCGTGCCATTACCTCTTCCCGCCCACCTTCTTTCCCTTCAC
>JACBAH010007654.1:0-47257 GCA_014282315.1 Neospermospora avenae
CTAAAGTCATGAAGGGGTCTGAGGACATTGCTAGTAAGCCGACAATCGAGACTGGTAAAGTCACGAATAAGTCTGGAGACATTGATAGCAAGCCGATGCTCGAGACTACTAAAGTCATGAAAGGGTCTGAGGACATTGCTAGTAAGCCGACAATCGAGACTGGCAGAGTCACGGAGAAAACTCAGAAACCCCTCAAGCGCCGGTATACCAGTACTGCCTCAGCTTTGAATACTGCCAAGGCTAAGGCAATGCGCAAGGAGAACCGCAGAATCAATAGACTTACCCAGCCACTCGGGTCCGCCTCCGAAGAAGAGACTAGCGATGAAGACGACGAGTCTGACAAGCTTGAGAATAATGGCAATGTCATTGGCGATGACGAGCTAAATGAGGTGGGTAAAAAATACGAGTATCACCACACCGAAGTCCCTGGCAAGAGAATACCGGTCCTTACGCTGCCTCGTGGGGCGAAGCAAGGCTGTGTCGTTTCGAAAGACTTGCCGCAAAATTTCAACGCCGCCACAGATTATGTCGGAACTTACTCTATGGCAGTAAATGGAAAGATGGAGGAGTTCTTCTTCGTCTATAAGCCTGATGGTGGATGGTCGAAATATTACCCGAAGACGATGGCTGAGCCGGTGTCTAAGCGGCAGCGGCAGCGAGGCACAGGACAGAGATTTCCCCCTAATACTCGGCTCGCGGATATTCGGAAGGGTACGAGCATTACTGGTTACATCAACAGGCATTTCGATCGCAATCATGACTAGTTGACCATTGGCTCTTCCAGGACCTCATTATCAGGCAATAGTCTCTGCTCCGAATACAGCAGAGCTGCCAGTACCCAAGCCGCCAACCGATAGGAGTCCCCATGCAAAAGCCGCGATCTCGAAGTCCTCCTCCATCTCCTTGTCACCTTCATCGAATATCTCATCATCTGAAGGAGCATACTCGTCATCCTCATCTGTCTTCCTGCCTGAACGTGTACGACTATTCCCATCGCCCGAGCTAGGAGCATGGCGCTGCCTGGCTACTGATCCTGTTTTCTTTGCTTGCGCTGCTGTATCTTTGTTTGCTTCTGATTTCTTTGGTCGGCCTGGACCTCGACGTGGTTTCTCTGCTGTGTTATCGGTCCTGTAACATGTCACTTCTGGTAAGCGACGGATTTGTGGACGGATGGGATCGGATTTGGTGGGATTCTGATTGTACATACCCAGCGATGATTACTTTTGATTCTGTTTTGGTAGCCCCAGAAATACTGTCAACCAAACCCTTTGCGGGATCTTTTTTTGTGCGGCTCATGAAAGGAATGCTTGATCTTAACATATCTGTGGCATCTAGACCCCGAATAGCGGCCCATAATCCAAGACTTAGACCTGTGAGAATCACATCACTTGCGACTAATCCAACAGCAGGATGTTCACCCATAGCTCCAAATATTCGACCAAAAGCTACGGACCCACGACCAAGAACCGTGCGATGCTCTTCTTTGAAGGGATGCAAAAGACTATGGCGATAGTAGGTACTTTCTGGTACATTATTAAAGAGTGCCAAAGCTGTCGACTTGAGATGAAGGGCAGCTGAACAAGTCGATATGAATCGAAATAAGGTGATGAAAGTCGAATGAGAACCGTGAGGGTGGTTAGAAGTAGTTCCCCATCCTGTGGATACTATGTATGGCAGGATGAGAATAGAAAATGGCAGGATTTTGGTGAGACTCGAGACATTCACGAAAGCAGTAGTGTTTGCAGCGTACGGAATGAGGAACACAGTAGCAAATGAGGCAACGAGCAAAGTTTGGTACACAGCCGGCTTGGGTAGAAATCCCTCCTGTTTTCTAGGGACCATTCTTTCGAGCAGGTGAGAATATCTGAAGCCGGAGTCAGTGATAGCTTTCTTGATAGAAAAGGTTCGTACCTGCTTGAGGTCGCTGGTAAAGAACCTCTGGTCAAAAGCCGAACGTTCTCGGGCAGTGGAACTGGTGTCAGAAGAACAGCGACGAAGAAAAGATTCTGTGCATATGACAGGTTGACCAAGTGAGCAAGTGCTAGAAAAGCCCAGAGATTTGAGATCTGATTCTGATCAGCTTCGTGGTAAACGATGTGCAAGTCGTCCAATATAATGTCATGAGAATGTGGTCATACCTTGCGTCTCTGGCCTTCAAGAGCCAAGTAAGTACTCCAGGAGATGAGTCCAAGATTGATCTGTTGACTCCACCAAAAGAGACGGGCCTTCTCAGCAACGATTTCCAGGGAGTCGCGATAGAGTGGTGTATCGTTCAGCCATCTTACAAGATGAAATCTGCCAGGATGTTCACCAGCTCTGAAAGCACCCTTGTCGCCAAAGAGGCTATACTAAACGTCAGTACACAGCAACATTCGCTCGGCTACCACACATACCTCTCTGGCAAATCAACACCACGTTCAGTTGCCCAGACTCGGTACGACAAGAGACTAAATTTTACTCCAAAGAAAGCAGCTGTGATGAGGCTGAGGAGTGCCAGGATAGAGAAAGTGTGAACATGACCTCTTCTTAAGTGTTGTCGATGGCGAGTAGCTGAGGAAGGGGGAAGAGCAAGGTAGGAGCGATAAATAGTGCGTCCTACAACGAGCGAGAGATACACGATCGCAGAAAGATGAGCCCCTACTACTGCTGCGGGAATGCGACTATTGACGATTAGCAAATTGCATGAAAATAACGAAACTGACTTACTTACCTCAATGACGAATCTACAGGAACAGGCGCCATAATTTTTGCCCCTCAGCACGAGCAAAATCAGCAAGTTGAAAGGATGAAGGTTCTAGAAGCAGAGTTAAGACACAAGTTGTCTTCATGAACTTTGTATCCAGAACAACAACGACGACTAAGTGCTGTCACGTTCACGCGTCGAAAGCAGGAAAGGTTGGCTGCCACTTCCCCAGTCTTGGCAAAAACATCACGTGCTATGATCTACAAGCGTTCCCGTCAGCCTTGCAGAAGGCAGGGGTTCAGTTGACGTGTCTCGAGCCAATTGACCACATAGGCCGGGTACCTATCTCAGGCTACATTGCTACACTGTGGAATGCGGCGAGGCTGTCTGTGAAGAAGACACCTGTGGAGTCGAGCCTGGAGGATTTGGCCACAAACAGACACCTTCTATCTAATATCTGCTACAAAGAGCTCAATATGTATCATCTGGCGAAAGGGCTGTATCTGTATGCGACGAGCAAGGAAGGTATATCCTCACACTCCAGCACCAATTTCAATGCCATCTTTAATGTTGAAAATCACCCTCTTTGAAATCCCAAAATCCTCAGCTAACACCAAATCTAGAATATTCCGTCCTCCTCCTCGGTCTCGATAACGCCGGGAAAACAACCTTCCATGAACAAGTGAAATCGCTCTTCCTTCCCTCCCAACCCGCTCCCAAATTAAAAACTGTACCCACCGTCGGACAAAATGTCACCACAGTCACCATGCCGGACATGTACCTCAAGCTCTGGGACGTCGGCGGGCAGCACAGCCTGCGCAAGCTATGGCAGAGCTACTACACATCTTGCCACGCCATAGTCTTCATAATCGACAGTACGGACATCGGAGACGGGAACCTCGAGCACGATAACAGCGGTAGGTTAGAGGAGTGTAGGTTGGTGCTGGAAGATGTGTTACAGCATTCGGAGACGGAGGGTGTGCCTTTGCTGGTACTGGCGAATAAGCAGGATAGGGAGGATTGTGTGGAGGTGGTGAGGATTAAGGAGGGCCTTGTGAAGAAGGTCTTTGAGGGCGAGAAGGGTGCGAGTATTAGGGATAGTAGGGTGCTGCCTGTGAGTGCGTTGACAGGGACGGGCGTCAAGGAGGCTGTGGAGTGGGTGAGGAGTAGAGTGAAGTGGAACAAGGAGGGGAGACCACCGGTTATGAGATGATGGAGATGATTGATGGCTTCATGGAGTTATAGACAGCGAGGCGTTTGGAAGGTTTCATATCAGGTGGGATCTTGCGAATTGGAGATCTTGAATTGGGCTTAAATTCAGGCTGACGGGAATTTAGATCATGAAAATATCATATTGTCATACAATTTCGAACTGATTTCCAATAGCAGCAAGTGTTTGCAATACTCCCTCATTCAGTGCCAACAACTTCCCTCAACAAACCCGTCTCAGTATTCTGCACAAAGCCTAAGATCTGCATCCCCTTGAAGAAAGGACTCTCCTTCAACAATCCTACGTCTTCTTTCACGCTCTCGTGAGGGCTATTCACATTCATCAGTACCTCGATCTAACTCAACTCACTCCCTCTTGCGCTGTGATTCAGTGCTTCCAATGTCTCTTCAACCCCTTCAAGCTACCTGGAAAAATATGGCACTCACCTCTCAAAAGCCCCAAATCTCACACCCTCCAACAATCCCTCCAGCTCTCCCTCATCCCCAAGAGCACTTTCTCTCAACACCCTCCTAATACCTTCCTCATCCAGGCTTTGTAACCCACAGTCCGTATGGTGTACCACCATAATTGTCCCTTTCTTACCCGCGTTACCTACAGCCGAAAGAACAAGAAGTGTAGACATAGCAGCGCGGACGCGGCCGCCTGCGGTACAGACTACTGTTGCTTCTGAAGAATCATTTGGTAAGTAAGGAAGCTATGTTAGATGAGACTTGGGTTTGGGAGATGTCGTGATTGTAGAGTGGGAGCTTGGCGGATGGATGGGAGAATCGACTTACTGCTCGACAAATCAATACCCAAAAACTCCTCGGGAGTTACGCGAGGATCTGTACAAGCCACTATAATTTTCACAATAGCGCATCAGTCATGCTCTTCAACACCTCTATCTCCTGTTTCACATCACACTGTACGAAAGATTCAACTCGAAAGGAGACATGAAGATATACGCCTCCCCGTTAGCATCATTATCAAAGGACGACCACCAGAAACGTATGAAGAGTAAGCGTCAAGCATCCATCTATCACACGCTCTATGGAGATAACCATCGCCTCGAATACACTGAAGGAAGCATGGAAACAAAAGCAATAGAACCCACCGACAATCACCGTCCCATCCTCCCTCTCCCTTCCACTCCTCTGCATATCCACAAACGGAACAGGCGGTACATAATCCTTTGCCGAAGCCCACTTCCTTCAAGACATCCAAGTCAGCCCGATTCGTACTTCACTTGACGGAGTAGACACTTGATCCGTTCTCAAGGAGGGCAGATAGGTAGGTAGCTAAGGTAAAAATACCGATTCTTCTCCAGATACGCCGTAATCCTCGGATCCATAGCTTCTCCTTCGTATTGGAATCAAACCAGTGCACTGATATCTCAAGATGTATCAATCTAGTCAAGTAGCACAGTGTCGCAATGTAGTCTAATGATATCTACTAAGATGTTCTTACCTTATCACGTTCCAGAAAGCCTCATCAAAGTCTCCTCAAAAGCCTAAGAGAAAATAACCTCGGGGGATAAAAGTATCAAACAAACACAACACAACCCACGAGCTAAGCTAACAGATACCTACCAAAACCAATCTTAATCCACAAGCCACAATTGGACTAATGAAAAAGCCTACATCCCGTCTCAACTCAATCGGTCATTTTGTGCTTGAGACCCCCGAGACCCCCACCTTAAAAGTCCTTCCTAGGTAACGACCTGTGGCTCGCTAGTGGGTAAGGTATCTCCACTTCGTGTTATCAGATATTCCGAGTTACGGGAGACATCCCACTTCTAGCGCTTTGCTACCTACCTTAGGCATCGTCCTACTGTTTAGTGAGGGGCACCTTAGGTAAAAATATGATATCAAGGTTCATAAATCCGGTAGATCAGCAAAGATTTGAAGCTTCATGCGATTGAAGGAATAGGGTGGATGAAATGGTAGTCCGCGATTATCAATTGCGAAGCAGAGGTTGAAGGCGTCAACTCCCTCCCTCCCTGCCTTGCAAAGTAAATATCTGTCACATCAAGCATTTGAAGCAACAACCAAGGAAAAAAGTCTTCAATTCGCAGTTCTTCAGAATAGTTGATTCTCATTCTGTCTGCTATCAGAATCATCATTCAAGCTATGTCATTGACAGCTCCAACTACTTTAAAATTAACCCGATGGGACAATTATCCACTAATTCCCTCTCGTCTATACATGATATCCATTGACCTCGAACCCATCTTTGGTTCTAGTGCAATGTAAGCCAGAACGCCGGGACCAACTCTTTCTTCTTCATCTTTCTCAGTCCTCCAAATCTCAAATCCAGAACGCCATCTCTTCTCATATATCTATTGCGTCGCTAAATCAATCAAACCCAGATCAAACAATCTCATCTCGCAGCTCATCTGCAAGCTACTCCTTCTCAAAGGAAACTTATAAAGGGAGCCGTAGCTGACCCGGTTCTCAAAAAGGGAATCGCAAAAGCAACGCTTTCTGTGGTATCAAAGATCAAACTCTGCCGTAAGCATGCGAAGCATGCGCTGTGGTATCCGTCCATCCTTCCTGAGCCAGTGTCGACTCGTCTATAATATGTCGTGTGTCTTGGGTAAAAAATACTCTCAGCCTTATGCTGTGATCAGGTAAAGGCCGAAGCTTCGAGTATCCCGTTGGTCACGGGTTGATATCGACCGTGGTCGTTGACGTCTTAGATTCTAGGGGTCTCGTCGAGAACTGGTAACGTACGTGGAATATGTAATTGGCCCGATCGTTCAAAAAGTGCTCCAATTCCAATCCCTGGGCACGCTCGCCCCCAGACTCTCAGGGGCACCAGTGTTCTTCTGTCCAAAAACGCTTCCGATACGGCTTCGTGCACAGTTCACAGTGGGCGTACTCGGTGTGTCTTGCTCATGAGAGCTCTCGCTATTCGAGCGACTCGATCGTGCGATCTTCCATCTCAAGTAGTCCATATAGCAGTGCTCACAAGCACGGACTTTCGCACCTTCGGGGTGGTAATTACTATCCTGATCAAGAGGAATCGCATGTTTGGAGTGGGAATCGCAGAAGATGTTGCCGCATCGTCGACAGTGATGTTTGCGGGAGAGGAAGCCGAAGTAGACCTGGCAGGCTGTGTCATCGCAAACCACAGAATCGGAGTCAGGCTACATAGAAATGGGCAGTTAGCATGCGGTACGTGATCGAGAGTAAGATGAGACAATGAGCAAGATGATTTCGGAAGGACTTTATGCAGGGAATTGTGCAGAGCACGCGAGCGTTTGTTTGGCCAAGCGACCGCTGAGAATGGTAGTTGCATGGGTAATTCCGCATCACAACAGAGGGCACGCAATACCCCACAAGGTATTGCGAGATCGATCCTCAAAATACCATATAAAGCCGAGAGTGCCCCCAAGGTTGTGCAGGTGCGAAGTGGAATTGTGGAGAGAGATTCTGCTGACATACCTTCCAGTGATCTCTCGTTGGCAAGCCCTTGACCTTTTCAAAGCTGCTCAATCCCTCAATACTCCATTCTGTCTCAACTATTGCGCCTAATCCAAACTTGCCACTGTCACCCGTCGAGCGTCTGCTCAGTGTCCGCAGAGGATCCGAGTCGTCGAAATTCTTGTCCTTAACGTGTGGCGGGGTCAAGGGCGATTGTCTGGCAATTCTTTTGGGAGGATCGGTAGGTCGCAATACTGCTGGTACATATAGGGGAGACTTTGGTGGTCGCAGCTGTCGAGTGTGAGCTGCTAGATGCGCAGGAATACCTGATCGAGGAGATGTAGGGGAGGCATTGTTGGGTGTGGTAGTCGTGGAGTTGATCGGAGAGGTCTGTTGAGAGTTGTAAAGATTATAATGAGTTGGAGACGCTGCGAATTGCTGCACAGGTACCCCGAAATCTGTTGCCATCGTAGTGGTCATTTTATGGGTGTGTTCGATCTTATCGGGTCTTGTGGAGGAGGTAAGGAAGATCTGCTGGACCGGCTTCTCGAGAAACATTCAGATGAGAGATAGAAGTCGGTGTGAACATAAGATTGCGCAATACTGAAAGCCGTATGACCACGGAAATACGACAATAACAATGTGCTGCCAGTTCACGGAGTTCAGTGTAAGAATCCGGATATCATAGGCCTACTCAGCCCGCCGGGGTTGCTGTCGTACAATGAGATGAGATAGCGCCAAGGGTGGGCGAGGAAGTCGATCAACTCGAAGTTCCCACGAGTTGAATGGTCCACGGATAATGAGCGACTAAGGTAAAATTCGGACGCGATTGAAGTCGGGTATGTTACGTCGGAAAGCTGCAGCTGTATCGGTATACAATGAAGGCGGGTTATTACTCCTGGTGTTATATGGTTGCTTCCTGCTGTGGGAGACAAGACTCAGGACTCGGCCCGCTGAGATGACGGAGGTGCTGATAAGGCTCGTGGCAATTGCTCGATTAGATAAAGTACACGATAAAGTACACGGCCAATAATGAGGATGTTATAGCAGGCGAGTCTGGGTAAAATGGTTGCACAAGTCAAAGTTGTACTTAATGGTGTGAAAGTGTGAAGGTGAAGGCTAATGAGGGGGAAGTTGGGTAGGTAATCACTTGTCAATAAGAAAACACAAGAGGAGGGTCAAATATGCAGACATGGATCCCTCGGGAGCAAATACACAATAGCTGCGCATACTGAAGCACTAACCACCGCCCCTCCACTCGATACAGATTATATTGGGCCAAAATTATCAACAGAAAGGGTGTGATTCGTTCATCGAGACTTCATCGGCTTCATGATGCAGGGATCTGGGGCAACATCGGAGGTCGCGCATCTTGTTCAAGATCCTAATTCTAATCCTGATCCTGATCCTGGCTTTGACTTTCCAAGGTATCCTGGTATCGCGTTCTGGCATCCTGGCGATACGAAATGTCACCCATAGGTACGGGGTTCTCTCTGCCAGAATACGCGGCGGCAAGAGGCGGTCTCGGTCTTCGACGCTATCTGCCGGGTAGATAGGTAGGTAGGGAATTTAGGGAAATAAGGTATTGAGCCACACCGCACGTGCAATCTTGTACGGAAACATCTGCCAGCGAAGAGACTCGAAAATAGGTACTCATATTCAATTAACTTCAACAACATCTCCCCAGGTTTTCATCAAATAACATGTCCTCGAGATGTCTCATCTACTGCTCTCAGCCGCATGCCACCCCATGGAACTGTGAGTGACAGGCTCATGATATTGGAGCGGCAGTCGGTCAACCCCCCCGAGCTATGGAGAATCTCGATTTCTTTTGGATCGTCCACAAGCCATCCATCCCTACAGTAGCTCGGTTCCATAGTCTGCAAGCTGCGACCCGCCGAGAAACTGTCGCGTGTGCAGTGCGCTAGAAGAACGGGCAACGGTTCTGAGTGGCTGGCCTGCCCGTCCTTATCGCGGCGAGATGAGTGGCCAGAACATTCAGTACCTGGGTACTTCCGTACTGTACTGCAGTAAGCCGAGGGGCAAGTGGGCGAATGTTGTGTAATAGAGTGGATGTCAGCCAGTACATCCGGTGCTGAGTGGCTCCAGTGCGCGCTCAGCAGCGAAGAGACTCGACTCGAGAGGGCAGGGCACTTGAACATGGTTGGTGCTTTGCATCTAATCTTACCGAGTTCATGTTTCCATGACTGCGCTTGCAGCAAAATAAGAAGACCGTTGATGCTCATCAGAACGATCATTGCCAGTTCGAGGCTGGACCCAGAGAGATAAGACGTCAGAAGTGTCGAGCAGAGCCTCAAATCCTATTCGCGGGACCTTCCCTTCCATCTTACCTATGCTTCCAGCAAGGACATCTGCTTGAAACCTTCCTGATCGAACGAAATTGACTCGCGACCAAGGGGGTAATCACAAGCGGTGAAGTGCTAAAAATGCCTGCTTTTGGCAAAGGCCGTCATACGATCGCTGCCCTCATTTATTAAAGACACGCGAACAGCCCGCTATTCGGCCGCGAACCCTTGCACTCAAACTCAATTGGACCTTCGGGCGAACTCCCTCGGCTAAGAGGAGTGCATGAAGCTTGCCGATGTCTGTGGCTGAAAGAATTGTTATGATGTCGTTCATGTACTGTAGGTAGGTACTTCTTAGATGGCGATATCCTCTCTTTAATCTATCACTTCTGAGACGGAAGTACATCTTTCGGTACATGGGGAAGTGTACCGATATTGGTGGGGAAGCTTGGTAATTTGATAGGAAGCAGATCGGAAATCCGGTTAAAGACTGGTAGTGTGGCAGCCATAGAGCTTCATGAGACCTGACTGGATCATCTCTGTTGTGGGTGATATATTCGCAATCTTGGACGCGAGGAAACGCGGCGAGACGTGGTAAGTTTTGACGGATCCAAGGAAAGCGTACATTTCCTTCTTCGCAGTACTCTGAGATATCACAACTTACTTTATGATATTGAGGTACATCAGCAACTGGCGCCGGAAATTTCAACGGGCAAGAAAGACATGTAAGAGGTGCGGTCGCATTTCAAAATCATGTAGGCCTCATTAACCGGTCCGTCGGGGATGAATGTACTGCCCTGCAATACATCCCTTACTCTCCTTCCCCCGACAGGTCGATGTACATGTGAACTGCTGTAGTGAGTTCCAAACGGCGGGGGGAGACATCGGACATCGTGGCAAGCGTATTCAAGGCGGCTATGCAGTGCACTTTTCGTGTGACTTCCAATCATGGAAACAAGAAGCGTGAAGTCGATAACACGACACTGAGCTGTGACTAACTTTGTAATCCGCTGAAATGGTCTGATGAATGGGATTGTCTGGAGTCTTAGGTACAGCCCGAGTTTGATGGTGTCTGGTTTTTGTCTACTTGAGGGCCTTGCTGGTGATTAATTGCTATCTCTTCGGATGAATACATAATAGCTGAGCCTTGAGGCGATGGGCTGCACAATCCTCTTCCCGTTAGTGCTGACATATACTCGGAGATGATATCTGGTGAATGAGACGAGCGGTCTTCTCCATAGTGTCGGTCATGATCAACTGATAGATCCGCGTCAGTACAGAATTTCCATACGTTAATACCTTCTCTATCTTGCACGTCGAGAGAGGTGGGTTCTGTCTTGAAGATAACAGTCGCATCGGAACATCTTTTGACCTGACAGCCTGGCAGGTGGGGGCGTCGGCGTCGTCTAAATTAAGAGTTAGATCTACGGAGGCAGGGAGGTAGGCAGCTAGCTACCTACCTACCGGTAGCTGAACTTCCCACAACTTCTAGCTGCAACTCTACATAGCGAGCAACTGGATGAGTATTTAATTTCAGATCACAAGCAATGTGCACATCTTTACGGAGTACTGAGTACTCGAATTCGGGAACGAGAACGAGTAACAGATTGCGCACTGGCCGTGTGCCACCATCCGCTAGCCTCCGCAGAGTAGCATGAAGGCTGCGCTTTCATTCGCTGTTGGCCTTCCAAGTATCCCATTTGGTCCCCACCAGTTTGACGACATATCATGAAGAGCCAGGTGTAAGACTACCTCATTCAATGTTTTCATATAGAATTCCTCACGTCAGCTTTGTTGGTTGAGCAGCTGTTGTTGTCCTCTTTTCGCTTTTTCATTTATTGCATTGATCGAAATTGCTCTTTGTATTCTCAGAGGGCTGGACATCCTAGAGCATAGTTATCGTGGCGAGTAACGGAAAGATGACGTCTCAAATAATTGAAGTTGTTGGCCATCTACCAACTCTCCTCCCAGATGGACCAGATGAAGGGCCTTTTACTGATGCAAACTGGACGACTTTTCTAGCTATAATGGATACGGTCATTTCGTCAATCGGGCGAGTCGACAGCGCTAGCATCGACGAAGCCGACCAGAAGATTATCTCAGAGGGAGAATATCAAACCACGGTTGCTCACCTGGAAAAGACAATCATCAATCCACCAAACACTAAAGACCTAGACGAATACCTCAGCGAGCGGGCCTCGGATATTCCACAGTTCCAAGAATTGCTTAAACGCTCTCTTGTAGACTATGCACCTGAAAAGGCGAGGAAAGGGCTTGGCTTCATACTGACCTCTCTCAAGTGAGTTATTAGATCACACTGATCGAAATGGTACAGGACATTTAAGCTGATCAGCCACAGCACTCGAGTCGGATGCCTCATTCTGACTGGCTACTCAACACCATTCCACACACAACCTATAGCCATCCGAGAAGAAATTCTCGAGAGATGGCGGCTTTCTTATCTTCCACCCCTGAATGTCGTCTATAAATCAATGAATGCAACAGCCAAAAGTTTATGGCTGAAAACCAGCCCAACATTCCCCAAAGTCTCGGGATACCCACCTCTGCCGCACCACTTCAAAGCGAAATCAAGTCACGAGTACGACTTTTTGCAATTCTCATCAGGTGAAGAACCGGAGATTGTTGAAACCGATGTGGTAATAGTTGGCTCAGGCTGTGGTGGTGCTGTCTGCGCAAAAAACCTCGCGGAGGCTGGTCATCGGGTGCTGGTGGTGGAGAAATCGTATCACTTTTCACCATCACAGCTACCTATGACTGAAGAAGCAGGTGGAATCAATCTGTACGAGAACGGTGGAGCAGTGCAGACTGATGATGGATCTACAGTCATAGTCGCAGGCAGCAACTGGGGAGGCGGAGGGACTGTCAACGTATGTAAACATTCCACCCTTGAAGTCTTAGTAATCTTAGATCACGATCAAACATCCTTTGTCGATCCTGATCGCATCCTGAGACATTGAGACTTTTAACATGCTAATTTTGTATAGTGGTCCGCAAGTCTCCAAACGCAGAATTTTGTCCGGAAAGAATGGGCTCAGGATAGAGGGCTCACTTTTTTCGAGACTGCGGAGTTTCAGAATTGTCTTGATAGAGTGTGTGGTCGAATGGGTGTTTCGACCAAACACATTCGTCATAATCACGGGAATCGTGTGCTTTTAGAGGGAGCTAGGAAATTAGGATATCATGCTAAAGCTGTGCCCCAGAATACTGGGGGTGCAGAACACTACTGTGGGCATTGTACTCTTGGTTGTGGTGCAGGGGAGAAGCAAGGTCCGGTTGTTTCTTGGTTACCTGATGCTGCAAAGGCTGGGGCGGAGTTCATCGAGGGCTTTACTGTTGATCATGTCATTTTTGACGAGTTGAATGGCGTCAAGAAAGCTACTGGTGTGAGGGGCAAACGGATGTCAAGAAACACAAGCGGTGGTGTTGAAGGACCTATATCCGGACGAATTGTACGAGAGTTGGAGATTCGAGCGAAGAAAGTCATCTTATCATGTGGCAGTCTATGGAGTCCTCTTGTACTATTGAACAGCGGCTTAAAGGTCAGTCATACATCATTACGCAAGAGGAGTCTAGCTGACACCCTCAGAATCCTCACATCGGACAAAATCTGTACCTCCATCCCGTCAATACTGTCAACATGGTTTTCAAAGAAGACGTCCGACCCTGGGAAGGTACCTATCCCTCCTACCACTCCCCACCTTCAAAGTCCCAATGATACTAACACACTCAACCATAGGCGGGATCCTTACCAGTGTCTGCACCACTTTTGAGAATCTCGACGGTCACGGTCACGGTGCAAAGCTCGAAGCGACGGTCATGCTTCCATCCATGAATCTCGTCATGCACAACTGGACCAATGGTCTGCAATACAAAACAGCCGCTCTTAAGTTCCGCCATACAAATGGTTATATCTCCATAGCGCGCGATCGCGATCCAGGACGTGTATACGCAGACCCTGTCAGTGGACGTCCGCGTGTACAGTATACTCCTAGTGTATTCGATCGCGCGAACATCCTCGAAGGTGTTGTGGCGCTTCTGAAGATTGCTTACGTGGAGGGAGCGACCGAGATCCATGTTGTACACTCCGGTATAAAACCTTTTGTCCGTGATGCAGATTCTACTACAGCGAGTTTGGATGCTGGGATCACCGATCCAGATTTCAATGCTTGGGTCGAAGAAGTCAAACGCATAGGGAATAAGCCTCCTATGGCTTCATATGCTTCTGCGCATCAGATGGGCTCGAACAGGATGAGTGTGTTGCCGCAGGATGGCGTTGTGGATCCTGAGGGGAGGGTATGGGGGACTGAGGGCTTGTATGTTGCGGATGCGAGTGTGTTTCCCAGTGCGAGTGGTGTCAATCCCATGATTACTAATATGGCGATCTGTGACTTCATATCAAGGGGTATTGGGAGGGAATTGGATGAGGAGAAGGCGAGTTGATAAATACTTGTATGACTATAACAATTGTATACTAAGTCTAGTGGTCGCAGATTGTTACACCCCACATCAGTTGAGACGTATTTGTATTATGCTTCATTAGGTAGAATTGGCTAGTGTAAACCAACAACTGTAACGTCACTCTAATTGTGCCTATGCCACCAGCAGTATCTACAGCTCCAGCAGTAATTGCTGAGATGACGATAAATATGGTTGCAGTTTCAGCAGTAGTTGTTGAAATTTCTCTCATGGTTATAACAGTCACTGATCAAATCGGCACCATTACATCAGTCAGCAGAAGCCGCGGGAAGCCAACAGGAAAGCGTGAAACCGTCTCTTTCCAAGACTACTATGATAACTCCTGAAGGTCCAACTGCAGCTACATACAATGGCGATCACTCAGCTGGGTACATTTGGAAGGATGAGATGTAAACCCTCCGCATCTTCAAAGCGAAGGAAGATCCACGCTCGGCCTGGCTCATGCTCTCGCAGAGCCTGTTCGGATATAGCACGTAAACTCAAGTATATTGAGCAGATGAGCTAATTAATACTCTTTCAACAATGTGTGATAAAGGTCTGTGGTCTTAGAGGAATGATTCCCAGGGCAGTTCTTCATGCAGACCTTTACGGAAGCGTGGTGCAATGAGATGGCTAAATTCTTAAGGGACAGTTGCGGGGATTCAGCGCCATGTTATTCAGCCTCATCTTTGGCGAGCAGAGAAGTGTGATGGTGAATGGTATTTCCGCGTACTTAAAACTGTGCATAGCGCTGACTTCGGGTCAGTTAATAAGTGATCGTAGGTTAGAATTGAATGCTTCGGCGTTGTACAACATTCCTATTTCTGACGCATGAAGGAGAGATAATTAAGAAATTAATGGACAACAATTGTAGTGGCAGATATATAACAACCTAGATACTGTACGTTTTTCTCCGTGGACGATGAATGAGTCACAAATCCTGAGGTAAGAAACAATGTCGATCCTTGCTATGTTTACGAATGCTTGATGACAACGACATCATCTTGCGCCACTCAGCAACATGAACATTCTAAGTGTGCTTTGAAATTCGTCAGATGTCATTCATCAGGGCATACTAAAGCTTTGAATGAGTGTCAACTCGAATTCGGAAACGATGCCCGCGATTCCGAAGAATTAAATCCAATGACATATTGATGCAATTGACATCATCGCTCTGTTTCGCGAGGAGGCGCTAACATGCCGCTGGAGCAGGTACGTATATTTACAAAGCCAATATGTAGCCCAGTGATATATTACAGTGAATCGACCTTTTTTTTTATGTTTATCAGAAAGAATTTCGCTCGCATTCCAAGATCATCCTTCCGAACATTTTCAATACATAGTCCCAGAATGGCATCAACTTCTATTCCAGGCGAGAATTTTGAAGTGCGGCAGACATCCGCCACCGAGGATTGGCACCCAGAGGTAAATATATGCAGAATTAAAGCTTACCGTCATGTTCTGATTCACGGAACGGGCTTCATTTCTACTGTTGAGTACCTCAATTACTATCCGCAAAAGCTGACTTCTATTTTAGCCATCCAAGTCTATTCATCTCGACAATGCCCGACAAGCACTTGTCGACGATATCATCGCTCTTTACAGCTGTGAGCCGACCATCGAGAGAGTGAAGAGATACACTCCTGACTGTGTATACGATGACCAATTTGTGTACGCAAATGATCAGTAAGCTTTCCCAACCCTTCGCCGGATTATCGCTAAATCAAGATTTTCAGTTACAAAATGGCTGGGCAATGGTTTGCCCTTCCAAAACTCTTCAAGGCGTCGAAGAACGAAGGCTATGAGGTTGTCCGTAGCGATGACGAAGTGATTCAATTTAAGAACGAGCAGGTAAACATCATTGGTATACGCCCTTACTTGGAGCAGAAGCTGACAAGTTGTAGTCTTGGACATTCAAGATCATTCCGAAGACTGCAACTATCAATGCACTAGTGACTCTTTCCCTTGATCCGGAAACGGTCCACAGCGATTTCATTCGTGTCAAGTACCACAAAGATCAAGCAAATGACAAGGATTACTCTCATGAGGGACTCGGCTTCACTTTCAAGAAATGGCAGGCTGATCAGGTGGCAAAGCATATGGACAGCAAGGAAGTTGAGTACTTTGAAGCCGACAAAACGGCAGGCAAGGAACATGTACGGAAGTATGGCGATGGAACGGGGGAGGCTCCTATGCAGAATCTGTAAATTTGCACTTTTTCATTCCGCTAGGTATCAGTAGCCTACCATGTATGTAAATTTAGCAGCTTTAACCAGTCATCAATCAATTTGGATCTTCAATAAAGAGTCATAGTGGTTGCCGCTATTGAGGCATAGAACAAAAGCTGCAATATAACGAGCAGCGTGAATCACATAAGTGATTTTGAACAATCGCTAGGGGAATAGTTTTGGCCTTGGCGAGCTATAAACCATTAAAGTGATTTCAATTCGCGAGAAATAGTCATTTAAAATTACGATCATGATCAAATCATGAACAAATGTCTGATTTCAACTTGATTTAAGATAAGATGAAATTGAATAGTCATAACATAACAATTGTATATAGACAGACTAAAGAAAGAGTCTCTCTTGGTCTTATATATAATAACAATCGATCTATAAAGCTCACCGTAAGACACGAGGCATAATCAAGTAATTCTCATGTTTTACTAAAGTTAAGATGCTTCGGCTAACTCTTAAGCGAAATTTCCAGGCGATTTCTAAGAGGGAAAGAACTATTCTAGTATTTGGATAAGAAGTGTCTAAATAGAACGAATGATCGCTAAGACGGATGACTAATTGATAGAGTGGTTTCAGTTAAGAAAAATGATTGTTTTAAATCGATTCGAAATCAAGTTTATTACTTGGTTTAGAATTAAAATTTGTGTTGATTTCTCGACATACTGCTAACGAGAATCTAAACACGACTACGTCAGTAGCTGGCTTTTATCATCAAGTGGTCCACATATTTTCACGGGTTAGAATATGAGTCACCTCATGTTCTGGGGTATTTTTCGACTGTTTTTCTGACTACCTTATCAAGCTATGAATATACTTGAGAGTGTAACGACTGGAATGTATTACCAAGGGGTCACTGGTCCTCAGTGCGACACACAATAGTCCTTTGATTCCACAAGCATAGGACCGAAGGTAAATGTAAGCTGACATATTCTAGCACTCATACGGGGCCGCGATCAGATGGATCACTGGATAAGCATTCGAGACTAGGCAACTTTCCCCGGCGAGGAAATGCAGGAGCTTGGTAACAGAGCCGTCCTTCAAAATAAAGTCACAAGAATGTACTGAATCAAATCATGACGTTGACTGGTACCTACCTCCCAAAGGAACTTTTAGTATCACCTTCGCGTTGGTAATTCAGAGTACCAAAATATCCTTGTGGGCATAATAGTGTGAAGCTAAAGTTAGCACCGGCTGTCATACTCAGGGCGCCCATGCGTCCAGATCATTCTCAAGCGGAAGCTCAAAATTTACTTCAAAGTTTCAGCCACCTACTTGTCAATTATAAGTAGGCACCAAATAAGTGTAGAGAACTTATCGATGACAGTAATAAGACTTCAGGGGGCGCGAAAAGTTCTAGACCTTGCCACTTGGCTCGTCGAACTCTTACGCTTTCGCATCTTGAGAAAGAGAAGTCGCTTGCTAGCATATTTTGTCCAAGGTTCGACTGACACCACTTGCTCACAAGATCAAATTAGATCAATAAAGGAAACCAAGAAATTCAGTGGCGTGATCCTAGACTTGTACGGCTAAGTAATTTGATACGCCTAATGCTATTTCTAGCAGTTGTGTCTTTCTTGGTAGGCTAAGGAGCAGACGGATCGTCACTTGTCCCAATTTGACTATTTTCAACCACGGGATTCAGGAATAAATATTTAGTCACATGAAACTAGGCAATTGAAATGTGGACTGGAAAAAAAGTGCAATATTTGTCGAAGACTAGCTATACAGGTTTTTATTCAGTATCTCGCCTCTCGCCTGCTCCCTTTTCATCTTCATTCCACCGCATCGCAAAGTTCATCGGAGTATTAAGTGAAATACAACAGCAACCCCAAGCACTTAATCTTAAGAAATGTAAGAGGACTCAAAGAGTACTTGAGCCTAGGATATATCTAATTCTAGCAAAGAAGAATCTCTCTCGACCTACCCTCGAGCAATATTACAATATTCAATCAACAGCAAATTCGATAAAAGGTAAGATATCCGTCTACTCTATCAAAAGAAGAAATAGCAACCGACTCTTCATTCAGACACCAACTTTCAAACGCAAAGAAATCAAAACGTCGTCTCCGATCAAGAGATACATCTTCCCTCCAGCAGGAAGACTATCTCAGCTAGTCATTCAACAATGAGAAACCCTACACTCATCCAATATTCCGGCACGGCGTCCAAGAGGAATGCTTCTTTCTTAAGCGAATCAAGCAGCACTATCCTCAACGACAAAGCCTTTCCCAAGAAACCTCGTCTCGGGAAGAATAAAGCAGCGACTGCACCAGCATTTACTATATTCGAGGACGAAACTGCAACTAAGGCTGCCAAACCGACACCGAAAGAAATCAAAAGCGACCCAGAATACTCTGGGTTCAACGACAAACTACTGATCGCCCGTAATACGGAGACTATTCGCTCGTTCACCAACGATCATATACAGAGAGGTGGTTCGGAGTATGTAATTCATGTAGCCAAATACTTGCTCGACTCTGCAATCTACTTGGACGAACGGATACCCTACACTGGCCCAGGATTTGCCCGCCGTTTGCGTAATTGGGATATTATTCAATGTAGTCACCATCAGTACGTATGGGGAAATGATGAAGGGCAAGGAAACTTTCTCGCCATTGAGATGATAGAAGAGCTGGCCGGTATCGTGACTGACATTGACAATGCGGAGACTCTTTACGGAACATGGTTTGACGCCCCCAATATGGTCGATGAGAATCTTCAACGATCAATCAAGAACTGGAGAAAGAGAATTGCACTTCTTACTGGGTATTGTTTGGCACGTGGCGTTGGATTTGAGTATGTATCTCCAAGCCCAGCTCTCTAGATCTCATTGAGACTTGTCTTGGCGTACTTTGATTATGATGAGAGCTTGCTAACTCCTTGGTGTGTATAGTGTTGGAAGTCCAGCTGTGGGTGACTACCTTGACGATGGAAGGAGAAACCCAAACTTCTACAGACGGCTAGCGGTAGCATTGAAGACAATAATTGGGTCCCATCTAGGAGTAGATCTCGAGTATTTCTGGTTAGATCCGAGGAGAGAACGTGAACGGTGGATCAAGGAAATGAAGAAGCAGCTATCGGATGTACCGGAGTCGTCAGCCGTGGATTGGAAGGTGATGGAGCATTATTGGGGTGATAGCTATCCGCCATGTGATGCCATAAGGAAGTTTGGAAAAGAGGTCGTCCCAATGGACGATTATGATGTATACAACGAGGAAGACTTTCAAGAGGGTTCTGAAAACTATTTTTCATGACAAGTAAGACGAGGAGGACTGGCGGACGGGATTCGAAAACCTTCAAGTCGGCGAGTAGGAGCAAGGATGCTGGGATGTTGAGGAACAATGTGGTTTATTGAAGTATTCGGAACAGGCTCATATACCACATCATGATAAAAGAAAGTATACTGCTCAGGCTAATGCGATACCGCTGACGATAAAGCTACAACGCTGACTGTGATATACTAACATAAGAATGAGGCTTTCTCGCCCTTGTGATACGGAAAGTGCGGATAATGTGAATCAAACGAAAGGCAATGCTGTTTCCGATCCAGAGGTCCAAAGTAAGGACATGAGCTCGAATCAACACTGAGTTCAGTTCGTAGCCGAGGAACTTCATCTTCGGTGAAATAAAATCCATCCCAAAAATAGTACTTACTAAAGTCATGGAATACATTATGTGACTTTAGAGGATTACTTTGGTAATAATTATAACATCTTCAAGGCTTTGACTCGTAGATGTATTTTTGTTTTCGCGAAGTAGTGCGGTAAATTCATATGGCTATTCGATCACCTTAGTAGAGTAAGGTTGTCGCTTTGCTGGAAACGAATTTGCTCAACCTCGATTGATGAAGGCCAATTCTATCTAAGATTAACATGGAGGTGGTCGCGTTACTAATCGACCAGAATTCTTTCCTCCAATTCTCCGAAATGCTGAAAGAAGCTCTCGAATAACCTCACTCCATGCTCAACATCATACACGCCTCCGGTCTCACGAATACTGTGCATGCTCAACTGTGCATTACCCAGATCCAGAGTCCGTACACCCGTCGCGGCACTCAACATCGGTCCGATCGTACTGCCACAAGGCGAGTCATTTTTTACAACGAATAATTGCAAAGGAACACCGGCGCTAGTAGTCGAGTCTGCAGAAGGTTTGGCACGTCGAGCAACTTCTTGGATCAGTACAATACCGGGAGAGTTGGTAGCGTAGCGCTGGTTTGCATTGATCTTGATAACTGTGCCCTTGTTCATCTCAGGTCGGTGGTCAGGCTCATACTTTTGTGTGTAATTGGGATTGACGCTGTGTGCCATATCCGCAGATATGAGGAAGGATGCAGCGAGAGTCTGCTCGTAGGCTGTTGCTAAATCTGCATCGTGCTCGCGAATCTGCTCGTAAGAGTTGTCGGATACGGAATCTTGATTGCCTGGGAGGACCGAAAGGCGTCGTAGGACAGCAGGTAGAAGATTAGATGCTGCTCCTTGGGCCGATGTACTTCCAATTTCCTCGTGGTCAAAACATGTTGTTAAGCGAATGCAAGACTCGTTGTCAAGGGCAGAGGGTGATGACACAGATTCGATAAGACCTTCAACGGCGCAATAGGTCATCCCAAGGTTGTCCAGCCTGGCGGAGAATATCAACTCATTGTTCAGGCCTCCAATACATGCCTTCTGCGTGTCGTAGAGCACCATCTCAAAATCAACAATGTCTTCCACTTCCACACCTGCATGTTCCGCAATGATTTCTAGAACGTATGGGTGGTGTCTTTCAGCCATGAGCTTGAGCGGCTTGAAATCCTTAATCTCGTCTTTGTCATTTTCCGGCAGCTCTGTCTTGCCCGTACGGTTCAATTCTGCAGCGACAAGCCCAGCGATAGGAAAGAGCTCCGTCTCTTTGTTGGGATCAAAAGTCGAGCTGCGGTCGAGATGAATGGCTAAAGTTGGGATTCTGAGTATCGGCCTGTCAACCTTCACCAGCTTCTGTATGTAGTTTCCCTTTCCATCCTTCACCATAGCCCGTCCAGCAATGCTCAGGTCTCTGTCGAACCAGGTATGCCAAATTCCACCTCCATATGTCTCCACGCCTACTTGCATGAACCCCGCGCCAGTCTTCTTGCTAACGGGCTTGAGACGGAGGCAACACGAATCGGTATGTGCGCCTACCATAGCAATAGGATTTCCTGGCTTCCATTTATGTCCGATCGAGAATGCAACAATCGAGGACCCATTTCTTGTGAGGTAGAATTTCCCGCCTGGTCGGAGGGTCGAGGACCAGGAGTCTCTTTCTCGAATTTCTGTGAAGCCTGCAGTTGCGAGACGCTTGACAGCAGAATGTACCGCGTGATATGCTATAGAGCTATTAGTATCACAAGATGCGCAGGCCTATTAATTTGAGCTGGAATGGAGTATATATACGGGTTGGAGAGCTGTTAACGAAATCAATGAAGTCGTTTGCTTTGGCAATAGCTGCAGGAACCTTCTTTGATGATGCCATACTGCTGAAGCTTTCAGTACTTAAATAGTTTGGACGTCGAAATATTCGAGATACACGCGCAAAGATCATACGGAGCAAATGCTTGTTGAAGGATATTGATATCTTGGATACTCTCGAGTTGAGTCTAAGATCACGGAAAACCGACCCCACTACGCCCGAAAGGGCTTGGCGGACGCTCAATTGCTTAGTGCTCCCAAGCGACAGTATCAAAATAGTCTTATCAGACGCACGAAGATACAAGATGCCAAGTGCAGATGAAAACCAGAAAGAGAGTAATATGCTATTTGGTTAGAGCTCCACCCTGATAGAAAGTGTAGGTGCTTATACTTGCTAGTACTGCCAGGAGAGGGAGCAACGGCCACACCTTGCTGGCGATAGCTTGTAGCCCTGGTACATAGCAGTATATGATGATTTTCAGTCCAGAGAGAGTCTTTAGAGTTGTGCTTCAATACATTATAAATGTTCTTAGAAGATGCTGAGAAGAAGCAGAGATATGCAGAGCTAGGCTCAAAAGGTTTGCCAGCTCATGGTTCGCTTCGCTGAGTTCTAGGAATTAAGGTTACATTCGAATGTCAATATCAGTTTTACTCCTCTTGTAATACTTGTGCCTCATGCTTAAATACTGCCTGTCTTGACTCCCGGAACATACTTGTGAAAGTACCAAGCTCTGTCCATACTTGCCCTAATTTCTTGAACCCATACTTGAGATATAGCGGTGCTCCAGCAGGAGATGCCATAGCAAAAGAGTTCCATCCATTGAGGTCAGCCTTGTCGCAGCCCCATTGCATTAGCATAGATCCAACACCTTTTCTTTGATGCTCCGGTGCCACTTGCATTGAAGTCAATCCTGTTCAAAAGCGGTTAAATAGATGCAGTACCATGGAGAAGACTGAGCTTACTCCATATTGTTTGTTGCTCATGCAATACTCTTACGCGCTCTTCTCTCAGACGATTAGAGACCTCAGCCCAAGCTCTGTTGTCCAGTGCAGCAGGTAGCCACGACTCCCGCCTCGTGGTAGGTGCTGGTGCCTTTTTCATTCCCCTACTGCCATACTCTAATGACCAGATAGCATAGCCAACATAATCAGAGCCGAGCATCACCTTACGAAAATGGCCTACATTGTTCTCCAAACTCTCTTGCAGACTTTCGACTGTCCACTTTATGACCTCCTCTTCTTCTTCGCTTGTTCTGGCATCAGCGTTTGGGAACATGATCGTTTGCAAAGGATCTAGCCGATTGGCAGGAATTTCGCATTGACGAACTAACAGTTCAGCATCATCAAAATTTATGTCCGATAATTGATACTGCATACTGAGGGAAAGTGCATGTCAAATGAGATCGAATTGTATTAGGGCTGTCCTGGTCTGATGTAGAATTGCTGGTAATGCTGCGCTGTGTAGAAACGATGAACCCTGCAATTCCCCGCAGCCATGGTGGGGTTTATTTTGCGGGGCACCTTTGAAGTAAGCATAAATCTGGCTAGCGTTTTTCTCGAGATTTGGTGAAGCCATCGCCATCGTGAGATTCTACATGACGCGAACATGAAGACCAAGGGTTTTCTACGAAACAGGCTTACGGCGTATAGTGGGACACTATGCGATCTTAAGCCAACAGTAACGAAATCAGTGAAGAGATCTAGGCTATTGCCTGTAATCTTCACCACTCGATTATAGAAGGGGATTATTCAGCATCTTCAGATGCAAGTACGGAGGTCTCTTATGAAACGAAGAAATGTGTCCTGTCCTTGGGATATATTCGATACGCGATAAAGATCTAACAACAGTTGTTTAGAAGAGCCTCAGAGGCCAGTACGTCCCTCGTTCGTTGCCAGATTTCAGAAATGCTCGCGTAGCAAAAGACGCGTTGTTGGCTGAAATTCTACAATCAAGGCAGCGGCAGAACGAAAATACGTTGTATGATACACAGTAGGAGGAGTAAAAGAAAATTTTCAGTCGGCATGTTGGTTTTGTTTATTTCGAAGTTTCGATAACACTTTTGTGGAACTTCAGAACGGAGACTGATTCATGCATTGATGCCCAGACACCCGCAGAAGGATGCGGTGTCGAAGTTTCGAAATAGTGGGCGATAATATATTACTTGAATTCTTTTTTACATGGAATTTTGGAGAAACTGTCACCAAGCCTTTCTATTCCTAGATCCAGCCTCTGTAAAGATTTCGTTGGAAATGGCTGGCTTGTAATGCATCCTGGTAATAACGCACCAGTACTTGGTGTTCCCAGACACCACAAGTGGATGAGGCTCATGCCTTGGTGCTCGGACGGTGGTTGGATGAACGATCTGTCAAACGGTTTGAGATCCATCACATTATTAGATCGCCGGGTTTCCCCAAGGAATATTGTCTTCTGTGGTTCAGTAAGATTTCGAGGTTAGACGATTTGGGCCGAGCGGGAATAACAAAAAATTCCAGGAGGCTGGCTGGATCTTGGATCTTGCGCGTCATAAAGGAGGAACAAAGTCTGAGAGATCAGTTCATCAATCGATGGCTTTGCTTTAATCCGGAGGCGATCAGGGGTTACTTGTGGACTCACTAAAGGGCTGTATCAGACTGCTGGCTCTTAGTGTGGTTGGAAAGAAGTTTTGAATGGTTTAGTTCTTAGTGTGATCCTGACCGTGTTTGAATATTGCGATTGATGAATGGTTATGTGAAGGATGCTATTAGTGAACTAAGCGACAAGTCTTTTGGTCTGGAGTTTAGAGGCAATAGACGTTTCATCAAGACCATCGGCGGGAGCTTCCGTAGTAACTCGGGGTGACAGGCCGCGACCTGAAGATGATACTGCGGGAGGTGCATTGAACCACCGAATTTCCCTCGCGACTTCTGTAATAAAATGTGGTTGAAACAACATATTTGCAATAGCGTCCTTGTCGTCAGTCTCGAGAGATCGATATTGCAACTTCAGAATTGCTTAATTGGGACGAAAATTGGACACGATGGACGCTGATCCGGCTGGTAGAATGACGCGTAGTTCCTTCCAGACGAAAAGGCGGCGACCACCTTTCACATGCACAGGCACTATACGTCGTGAGGTAAGATCGACTTCGTAAGCCTATTTACTGAAAGTCAGTTCCCATACCAGGTGGAGCAGCAACTATTTCGAGGTACGAAAAGTCGTCGAGGATTGCCTCGGCAAGTCTATCGGACCATCTTGGGCTTCGTGCAGCTGATTAGGAACTTTGTCGGTACAAGCGCTTCAGCAGATTGACCAGGTTAATTCCATTAGTCCGATCGAGGATCCAGAGCTTTCCAAAAGGCTGCATCATGTCCCCACCATCAAGTACTAATTCAAAAAAGCCTCACGTACCACGATGATCCCGCCCATCGTACTGTAGCAAATTGTCAGGACTTGGATCGTTAGACTTTGCAGTTTGAGCGCTGCGCTTCATACTTCGTACGAAGTATGCGTACAGATTCCGAGTACCCATAACTCTACGCCAGGGATTCATACCCATTTCAAGAACTCAACGCTCTCAGCTAAGACATTGCAATTGGTCGAAAATCTCGAGGACCTCCTTTTTTCAGACCAAGGACATGGTTATGTCTGCGTCCAATATAGCCGGGCTCATCTTCCTTTAGTGGAGAAGTGTGGAGGTAGATTTGACGCCGATGAGGTGAGATGTGGGCTGGATTTTACCATATCGTCGGTAATCCAACCGACGATGAAAGAGCACAGAGCACATCGCCAGAAACAGATTCACGATCTATCGCCGCAGAACATCTGTCTAGCAACTAAGTCATATTTGGCCAGCTTTGAAGAGCGTCGACCATGCTGTAGCAATGTTGTTTTTGATTCCAGCCAATACCTTCAAGGTGGTAAATAGAAGCTTATAGTAACACGAGCAAACAATCGCGAGTCCAGACTTCGTGTCAACGGTTTCTTGGATCAGGGGTTCGCTAGTGTTGCGAGGTGATAGGTAGGGGTATTATAGATATTGGCTTGTGATTCGCCATTTCGGTCATTTCAATGGACCACCAGCTTTCCCTGCAACAGGTACAAGGACTTGTCCCTCTCGTCCCTCGTAAAGTACACTTTCTGCGTTAGATTGTCTTTTTATTACTCGTCCTGCAGCTAAACCTAAGCTTCATTCCTGACATGATTGGTGAGGATCACCAATCTTCTGTGCGTCGCGGAGGTGTAGCCGTCCCTTACTAGTCATATTCGCATCCACAGATTCACCGTTCTGGCGGATGCTACTGCACGGGGCTGCATAATTTCACATTTCTGCATGCAGTAGTCAGTAATATATATGTATGTGGAGCCCGCTTGTCCGTCTGGACGGGTACGGATGATAATGAGGACACACAGGCAGATAGAAACTGCCGAAAAGGGACGGTAGCGGAGCATAGTTTTGCTTGCAGATCCAGAATTTTGATAGGTCGGCTCGGAGTTTTTCTCGAGCATCTCGACCAATTGATGATGGCACTGCAAGCTTGATACTCTCCGCAACCTTCTTTGCGATACGTTGATCCGATCTCGATTGGATGTGTCCTTTCTGAAGCGCGGAAGTCAAACTCTTGAAGTGGAAGCTCACAAAGATATGCCAAACGTAGATTGTGATTAAGATAGGAAGTTCCTTCTTTAGTATCGTCCTTCCTTCTCAGAAGATTTATGGGGCCTTAGATTCGAAGGATGTCAAGAAGCGAATGGTAGCGTAGGATTTCACTCCACGCTTTGTTGCAGACATTGGGGATTCTCCCAGGGATGATAGTGTCTTCCCAGTGGAAAGGGAATGAAGTGAAAAGAAATGACAACGCGAATCAATTCAGACATTCATCTGAAAAGCTCAGAATAACATCACAGGAGACAATTGATTCGTGTCTGCGTCTTCCCATCTACCCCTCGCCGTCACGGATACCTTTCTCGCAGCTGCGTGCCGCCGTTTTCTACTAGGAAAGCGGCGCCCTAGAACACGGCAAGGGCCAGAGAACGGTTCTTGCGAGCACAGAGCCGACTGGGAATCTGATATAGCTTTTACTTGGTATCAGCTTCAAAGGTCGCCGTCCTGAGTGGGGTTCCAAGAATTTAGTCGGAGCGCGACAGTTTACCAAAACCGCGGAAAAACGGCGCAGTTCTGAAAGAAATTTGCTTATGGGTTTCTGCAAGGTGCCTCTTTTGTCAGCTTTATTAAGAGGCCAAGAGACGCAGCATTGCGTAAGTCTACGACGATAAGCATTGGCGGTTTTCAGTCGCATATGCTATGTAGTGCGTTGCAGCTCTGCTCTGCTCTGCGCTGCTTACGCTTGTTACTGCTGTCGACTTTTCATACACACCGCTGGAGAAGCCCTGTCACCCAGCGGTGAATATCAGAATAGCTAAAAGTACACGTAATGTGATGCGAGTATCAAGTACAGATTGGTCTTACATTAACCTTAAAGGACACACCATTGGCCAATGGGGATCACAGTCAGCCGACAATCGACCGATTGTTGGTCGGGAGCTGCATGGGGAGAGAAGAGCGGAGGAGACAAGACGATCTTGATTCTTGAAGCTAGGCTGGCAAGACCAACAGCGAAAGGGTCCAGTTGCGAGCCCATCTGATGGGCTCGATCGGCTCGTACGGCTTTGATGTAGACGATTGGTTTAGTGTTTCCATTGCATAACAGTTGAAGGCAACGCACTTCAGCCTCAATTGGATATTGATCTCGCAAAACGATACAGGCAAGCTGCGTTTTTTCCAACCAAAACGATGTCATCTCAGACTCGGCAGCGCCTAACGGGTGCCTGCATTGGTGTCCTTCTCTTGTACTCGCCAAGGTCCATCCTTTGGACCTTTGTCAAATTCAGTTTGCCAATCCTGGGTCCTGCCAGAACAGACTTCCTAAAGTGACTTTCTAGAGGATTACTTGTACGAAGTATACGGTTCATTCCGAACAGTGTTCAGACTCCAGAGAGCCAGATCCTTATCGTGAGAGGCTGGCCGACCGTTAGCTACCTACTCGAACGAACTGGTAGGAAAGCCTCTGTCCGAGACATCTTTGAATCAGCGTCGGCTGGCGTTGTCTTAAGTGCAAAATGAGGAAGACATTGATGGGGCGAGTGGGACTTGAGTAGAACAGAGTAGATAAACCCGTTATTCACCAATGAATTCAAGTCAAAGCTCTTCACCCCTCCTTGCTGCTCCCCCGCCCTCGAGCAAGATTTATTGTACCCTGACTGTCTGTTCAATGCCCTTTCATTTCCTTTCTGTGGCAGAGTCACGCCAAATACCCAGAAACTGTCAAGAGTGGCATGGGTAGGTAGGTATGGTGCACTTCGGACCTTGCATGGTTTATATCTCCTGTCAAAATCCACTCCCGTGCCCTTGCAGCCAACCACCAACCACCAACCACCGGAAGGCTGTTCCAATTGTCTCGTTTCAACAAATCATAACGGCTCGCTAAATATGGAATAGCTCTCCTTGGAGCCAGCCAGACGCAGATGGGGAACTTCAGCCTACTGTAGATGATGTACGAAAGGTACTATACAGTAATGTATGCTCATGTTCGAGTTCAGAGTTCTCCATTTACCTAGTCGGCCTCGTTCCTCGGATCAACTGGCCCAGTCACTCAAAAGCAAGCGCATCCCGCTGTCCAAGAGTTGGGTCTGGCTCGCCGACCCTGTCCTCGATGTTCCCCCTGGTTGTTTCTCTCTATCTATGGCCCTGAGGCCCGAAGCACCACCAACGCTTCTTCTTCCATGCAGCCGTTGACCTGATCCCAGATCGTTTTTCCCCCCGGGTCTTGGGTTCAACCCAGGATCAGGATCAGGATCATGACTGGGGACCAGGGTAAGGGTAAGTAGGATGGAACCAGGCATAACCTGGCTGAAGTATGTGCTGGTCCGCGCGGGGCGAGCTGCTATCGGTGTCCCATAGGCAATCCTTCGAGAATTAGGGAATTGCTTGCTAGTTTTCTGAAGCGTGACTCTGGACATATTATATACTTTTATCAGGTCACTTGCAACAGCCCAATCTTGCCCAAAGACTCACTATTGCAGTAACATTCTTATCGACTCTCCAGTATTATCAGCCTCTTCTGCGTGATTATCCGCGAAAGGTTCCTGCTTCCGTCTTTGCATGCAAGGGCTTACTTCTACCTGCATCTCCAAGGAGACCTCCCTCACAGCTGCAGTACTTCACAGCAGTCAACTCTTTGGCTCCTCAACCAACCACAACTTTTACTCAACTTCCACTCGCCTCAATCACCTACTGCCCTGTCCTTCATAGCGGTGTTGAGACTGGACTCCACCATTTGGCGTAAGAGCTCTCTCTCCTTGCAAATTCTGTTTTATCAGCAGATTCCCTCGCCTTCCAAGATGTTTACTCTGTAAGACGAGTGTCACGTCTTTTCCTCCTTCCACTTCTTCCAATCTGCCCCATTTGGACGCGATCATCCTTGTTGGTATATTACGGGAAATCAATTTCCTTAACATCGCCATTCGATCACATCCATGTAATAGTACGATCATTATGGGACCCGCATACTGAAAGTACCCCAGCCAGAACGCCATCCTGTACAAGAGAAGAACGATATCATCCGGTGCCGCCCTCTGGCTTTATAGTCGAGTGTGGAACGAACTTTCTGAAGCGTGTTAAAAATACATTCCTAGCAGCGTCATTTTACAACGATTCCCGACCATCTGGATTTTCCGACCTCAGAGCCGACACTCGACAGGAATACCTAACATATTCCATCCGAATATCGGTTGGGTTCCCCCGGCGCTCTCGCCAGCTGCTTAAATACATCTATCCACTAGATCCAATTATTCCGTTTACTTTCGCCAGTTGTCATTCCTGCAACATTTCCCGTCAAGAATATGTTCTCATTTGGAGGTGGAAGAGCTCCTTACCCCGCTGTGTACTCCGTCGCGGCACAGAAGAAGTCAAATAAGAAAGAGACCCCGCCCCTGGGGTCTCAAGAGGAATCACCTTCGTCTTCAGATTCTCTCGAACCAGCAATCGATGGCCCACCGTCACCCGAAAGGATACGCGCGTACACCGAGCAGATGAAACGGAGTTCAATGTTCGGCAATAATTCCAGGACAAATACTTTTTCCTCTCGAACTGACTCATCCCGATCCCGCGACTCGATCATTGCTTCCACTGATAATGTGAGCCTGTCTCGAAAATCCTCTAGTCGATCCAACACCAGCAGTATGCTTCGCCATGACAGACCTGAGAGTGTACAGATATTTGGCTCGTTATTTTCTAGAAGTGGAAGAAAGACTAGAAGGAACACCCAGACACTCGGTTTGCGTGGTGTAACTTCGACAGGCCTAGAAGATATTGTATCTGAGGATGGTTCGGCAAAACAGCAATACTATGGAAAGAAAAGCAGCCCACAACGACGGCAGTTTATCTCTGGTCCCTACAACTTCCAGCATGTCACCCATACTCAGCAAGAACATCTTCCCGACCTGGGTCGGAAAACTGGGTCCGAACTTGTCTCAGAATTCTCAGCTATTCGAGCATCGCAGGTACCAACTCATGGCGAGTTGAGAGGTATCAGGGCTGAAGATTTACACTTCGAGAACTTCTCCTCCGAAGCTTTAGGCGTTCTGCGGAATGAAGAAGCTTCTACGTCTTCTCCCCAGACAAGCCCCCAACGCGCTCTTGGTAACTCGAGCGAGCCAACTCAACTGTCTCCTCAGCGTATGATGAATTATGCAAAATCACATGACAGCCTAAGAACAGCACCGCCTCGACCTCCGCGATCTCCCCTGTCGCCGCATTGCCCACTGGCCCTTCCGGCCAGGACTTCCTCTCGCACAGCTTCAATACTGTTCGATACGTTCGATCCTCTAGCCACGACAACAATTGCGAGACCACACACAGATGGAGGATTCCGCAAGCCGGCCCCATTCGGTCTCCCATTGCCGTCACCAACATTGGACGAACACGAGGACGCCATAAAAACAGTGACAACACCTGGCGAAGAGGCATGGCCGCTGACAGCATCTTTATCTGGAAATTTCGGGAATGAGCTGGCTGACGTCCAGGAGGAAGAAGAGGAAGCAATGTCGAAGAGGTCGTCTCGATGGTCGACCACTAGCGCCGAGCTGCGAATGTCTCAGTCTGTGCCAGCGCTTCGACTCAAATCTCAAGCCCAGGCATTTGATAGGTCCGAAGCACGAATGTCTACAACCTTAGGACAGCCACAGAACGCGGCTACCATTGCAAACCCGAAGCAAAACCAAGCCCCGCCTAGTCTCCAAATAAACGACTCTTGGGAATCTGACATTGACTGGTGCTATGAGAATGGGGAAGAAAGTTGTGACTACGGCATCTGCTCCGCAAATTGTGAACTTCCTACCGTCCCAGACACGACGATTGCTCAGCCACAGCTACAGCTGAGCCTTCAGACTGAAGAACGTACCTATCGTGGGCGCTTCCGACCTTCCCTCTCAGTGTCAGCTTTTGATGCCCCCGAATTCTCCCCAGGATCCAATGTCTCTACACCTTCTTCGGACCCTCGGACACCCGCAAACTTCCTCCGGCCAAGCCACATACGATCCACTTCGCACTCTTCATCCTTCAAGGAGTCGCATGGCTTCAACCTCTCACCGACGCTTCTCATTCCTACTGATTTTCAGTCACAGATGGAGCAAGATGCGATTTACACAGAGCACTACGGAGCCGATTCCTCAAACGGAACGATCTTCATGCAAGACTCATATGTTCATGTTGTCTCACCAATACATGAAGGCGAGTCAAGCGCTCCTTCATACAGCTCATCTGAAATTTCTCGTCGTTCTACACGAAGCTCGTCAAGCACGCGCGCGTCTGGCACTTCAAGAGGTAGTCGGGATTCTATGATGCTGCTTGGCTGCTCATCGAGCATGAGCCAAGCCCATCACAGCATCGAGTCCGACTCTTCTCTCCCAGACCTTGTACCTTCAACACTTCATCGAATTGATCAAGATCTGTCTACCAATATCTCGGTGTTGACAGTTGTGGATGATGTCGTTGACTCTGCTCCTGCTCCAGAAATTGGGGGACGAACCACAGCACTTGCCTCGATACAGCATCGCCGCAACAAGTCCATGGTCCAAGATAGAGAGCTTCGCAACGAGGGTTCTCAACTCACATTTCCAGTCAATTTGGTACAGAAGAAAGATGCCGACTTTTCGAGGAACCTGAGTCCAGTGGCAGAGGCATTCCCACATGTTGCTGCCGGAGGCAAGACTCTGGCACACGGAAGAAACACATCCGCCCCTGAGGCGGTTGCACCGCTCCGGGAGTTCAGAGGTAGAGCCCGAGCATCGACTGCAGCAGCTGCTGTGAGTGGAAAGCGAAGAGGGAGCTACATGCTCTTTCCTCAAATCTAAGTAACCATATTCGCAGAGATAGGAAGTCCGCCGTGTCTTAAGGTGACTCGCCTTGCACCACAAGCACTAGCGTGATTCAGACTCTCCTCACCTGGAACTCGACGATGATTGAAATGTTTGATACGAATTATGTGTTTCCTTGTCATTATTCTTGTGTTTTCATGTTTATGCCCAATGTACCGGGCTGATTTTGGAGTATCGTTGGAATGGGATCGATCAAGCGGGACATGCATGTCGGAAGGAGAAAATCAGCATTGTGATTTGAAGCCCATGAAAGCTGTACTACTATTCTTAGCTGTCTTTGGTCGACCATTTGGATCTCGAAGGGGCTTTTGGTTTTATTTTCTCATTTATGTTTGTCCTGCCTTCAAGGAAAGGCAGAACCTGTATGGTATGAATAAGGATATTCATGGGTCGGAGTAGGAAGGACAAGGATTTAGGAACGGAAAATGTTTGGAATGGTCCTGGATTGGATAGGTCATTGTTTCGACCTTTTACTTTTCTTTTCGGAAACGGTCACTTTTAACCATTTTTGAGTTGCGCACGAAAGGGACGACATTTACAGTTCGGTTGCCGGATCGAGAAGATTGGACCATGCGCGAAGCTACTTGTAGGATCAAGGGCTTGTCATATGTATGGTGGGATGAAGAAGGTGGCGGGCTGCCTTTGTACAATTTCCTGTGCTCATAGGAGAGCTAGTTGTCACTAGACGCAGAAAGAGACTGTAGATATTCTACCCCTTCCAGGGGCCTCTTTAGGTGGGATTGAAAAATCCAAAATATCACAACATAGCACTTTTTCCCACTGGCTAGACATTCACCTTAGTTGTATTGTATCCCTAAGTCTAAGCAGGTAGTACTCGCGTGCCTTCTGTCTCCCTTCTTCGCCAGTCTCTTCGTCCCACTAATGAGACCAGTGCTTGCCTTTCGAGCCTTCTTCTAACCTTTTGGGCCTGAGCCGAATTCTATCCTAATCTTACTACTTGGCTGTTATACAAAATCGAAAACGAGCTCTACTAAAAAAAAACTTCTGCTTCTCCTATATTCAGTTTGAACTCCCTACTCTGACGTCTCGTCCCAAAAACAAAGAATCACTACATAACAAGCCACTCGACAAAACATGCCAACACCAAGCCACTTTTTCACGCGATCCGGCATGTAGAAAAGCCTCAATTCAATCTTTCAGCTGAGAATTATCACGCTGTACGCTATTGCAGCGAATCTTCCATTATACCCTCAAGCCACTTCTCTCTACCTGCTTGATAAGGTCTAGATTCGCATACAAGCCTCCGTATACAAGCATAATTACCGGTCCCGCACAGACTGACCTCCATCTCAACCCAAGATCATGACCCCCCGCAATCCTGAGCCTCAGCGGCCCAGACAACGGCCTGAAGGCGAACGAAGCACCCCACGACCTCTCGGATTACGCGTCGAATCTGGCCTGACCAAGCCAGCCCTATAACTGAGACAATTTTCTGCAGTCGCAAAAGTTCGCGACATCATAGATGCAGGCTGCATTAGATCCGTGGGGGCATATGTGGATTCGTGGAGCGACATATGATTTACCTCCCCGAACTCCCTTCAATCATTCCGACTGACGCACACAGCAGGAGACAAAAAGGAAGCAAGTGGATCTAGATAAGATAGATGAACGGCAGATGAACCGAACGATTTGTTTACTTTTTCGGAAAGCTTTTTCCCTACCGGTCGCTAACAAGCGAGCTGACTGGGACGCCAATCAGATTATCCCAATCATGACACGGAGAACAGCACATAGTGCCATCGTCAAAAGAAAGCAAAGCTTGTTTCATCAGGATGACCAACCAAACATACATGTGTAGATTATGTAGCATTGGTCTAACGCCGAAGAAACCAGCCACCAGCCACCAACTTTCAACCTCTGTCGCTGACTTTCACAAATTCAACAACATGCATTCGCTTGCAGTAGCGCAATGCGGTATGGTTAAAGAACCACAATACCCGCCCTCGTGCGTGCGTGCGTGCGTGGCGTTTGTGTAACCCCATTCGACTTCCATATGCGTGATGACCGTTCGTACCGAAAACATGGTCCCACACATGTAATAGCACCTCTATGTCACACGCCGGCTGCACCATGTCTATTCCGCTCGGTAGGAAAGCAATCATTGCAGCTTGCCGAAAAACTGCCATCCATCCAGAAGATTCCGCATCAGGGATCAGCCTCTCGGACTTTCGGGTTGATAACAAAATAGCACCTGTTATTTCAAAGAAAAGAAAACAAAATGCCAACCGAATTCACACGCACGTATCATGCACTTTGCGGCGGGCTATACGGTGGACAGATATCAGAATTGGGGTTATATTCCGCTTATGTTAAGGTTTGACCTATGCCCATTCCCCCGAGTGAGCTCTACTACGTACAATATTACCAAAACAACATGCTCCCGCCGATGATCTGCAGTGCAAATGGGCAATGTGATGTGATGCGACCCTATACTTGCCTATTGTGGAAGGCTGGACCTTTTCTTGCGACCATTGCCAACGAATTCCAATGCTTGCCCCGATCCTTGGATTTGGTCCCAATACCTGATTTGCAGTCTAACAGTAAGCATTTTAGCGTGACGAGTTCGAGATATGTTGATTTTACTCGTTCTCGGGAACGACTGATAGGTAATTGAGAAGCTCTTCTATTCATCGTCCGAATCCACCATAGGTGTATCGGCAGCATTGCCGTTCGCTGTAGCCGGCGAGTCTTGCTGTTCTGCAGTTGGTGCGGGAGCCGCATCTTCATCCTCGTCTTCGTCCGAGTCAACAACCCTCCGACTCTTGCGCTTCGATGGTGCAGGAGCCGATACCGTCTCATCATCGCTTGCTGCATCGACATCCATATCATTGGCCTCTTCAACATCGTTATCCATTTCCCTCGCTGCTGCAGCGGCCCCATCGTCTCCATCACTGTCACTCTCCACAACAATCTCACTACTCTTGTATTTGTTGGGCTTTTCTTGGGCGGCCTTCTTCGCCAATCTTCTCTTCTTTGTTTTCGGCTTCTCCTCGTCGCTGTCGGCCCTACTACCCCGGCGGTTTCTGCGTCGGGGTTCACCTCCGCTCTCATCATCGTCCGTAATTCCATCTTCGTTCTTCTTCTTGCGCTTGCCGCCGGCGCCAGCAGCACGAGGCTTCTTCTTCCGCTTGACTTTGTCGCCAGTTTCGCTATCGGTGGTGAGCTCCGCAGCTTCTCTAGCACGTTCTTCCTCGTGTCGTGCATCAGCCAATTCCCGATCCCTTTCGGCAATCTTCTGTCTCTCCTCTGCAATCTTGTTCTTACGAGCACGCTCGGCTTCTTCGGCAGCAATTCGGGCATCATCCCGCTTCTTGAGCTCGATCTCTCGTGCTTGCTTCGATGCCAACAATTTCTCGGCATTCTTCTCTTCATATTCCTTCTGTGCTTGGATAGAACGTTCCAATTGCTTGCGCATAGTATTTCGTGCCATGTTAGCTCGCTGTTCGATGTCATGCTTTGGGTATGGTGTTGATGGGTGTTGAGCGATTGCGTCCAAAGCTTCAATAGCCCCCTCAAGTCCATCAGCCGCGGACTGTACTTCAGCAAGTGTTCTTTGCGTTTCGGTAAGGCCATAAACCGAGGCAGCAAGCTGAATTTGCATAAAGGCAACGTTGAATTTAAAATGTATCTGATCAGGGCTGAGTGCGAGAGCCTGAATCATGTCAATATGGAAATAGACAAGAATTTGACACATGACTAACCTTTTGAGAAAAATCCAGAGCATTTCTGAATGCCTGAGAACTCTTCTCTGCCTTTCCTCTTAGAAACCAAATGCGACCCAGACAAATGAGGATTTGTGCATCAGGCGAGCGGTCCTTAGTCAACGCAAGCTCATAATGCTCGATAGCCTTCGAGTATTGCTTTAGCTCCGCGAAAATGTGACCTAGATTGATGAAAACACTTGGATCCTTGATGGTGTCCCTGACCTTGATGAAAATTGTCAAAGCAGTTTTGAAGTCTTTCTTGTCCTCTACCAAGGCAATGGCAATACCTTGGGCAGCATATGCGTTCTGGGGGTCTAGCTGGAGTGCCTTCTCGAAGAACTCAACAGCCTTGATGTACATGTTGCTTCGCTTCTTCTTCTCCTCGTCTGTCTCCCGGCGCATTTCGCGCGCGCTCATAAGGTAAAGATTTCCCATCCCTATCAGAGAATACCTATCGTGCTTCTCATATTGCTGAAGTGTGTGCTTGTAGTGACGCAGTTCGGGGTCTTCCGAAATGTGGCCCTTCTTATGATGAGTCTTCCCGAGATACCAACCATACAAGGCTCGCACTTCAAGATCTGCAGACGAGTCTTGATATAATTTGACTACAGTCTTAGGGCCGTCATCTGTTGGATGTTGACGAAGAGAGATGTAGGCAAGTCGAGTTCTCGCATCGGTGTAGTCATTGTGGCGAGTAAGGAGTCCCTCGTAGACTGTGCTGGCTTCATCGAGTAGTCCACTGGCCTCATAAGTCCGGCCTAAATTATAACTGATCGTCGTAACGAGCGCGTCTGTATCCATATCTTCCTGCTTCTCGCCAACCTTAATGCAAGCGCTCAGTGCGACCTGAAACATGTCTCGGGCTTGTTCATACTTCTCGCCTTGGTAGTAGAAACATCCAATATTGTTGAGCAGCTGAGGTGGGAGTCCCTGTCTAAGATTGTTCTTGAAGGTAGTTTCCTCTTCCGAATCCTTGGGCCTTTCCTCCTCAGGAACCTGGTCAAATTCGAGCTGCTCAACCTGCTGTAAGCATTGTAAGCTCTTTTCGGGCTGATCAATTTCGTAAAGTCGTGCTAGATTCAGGAGAACAGATGCATCTGGAACGAGGTTCTTCTTTGGATCTTTCCAAGCTGTCCGCACGTTCTCCAAATACCCAACAGCCTTCTTGAATTCTGTCAACTTTTCCTCCTTGGCACTAGTTGGCTGGCTGTGAAATACCTCTTCAGCATAGATAGTCCCCAGAAGAATCATAGCCTCGACGTTCTTAGACTGCTGAATAATCTTCTCTAACCTCAACTTTGCCTCTCCGAAATCACTTTTGAGAACGGATAGTTGAGCCGCACCAAACTTCGCTGGAAGATACCCACGATCAGCTCCACCTCTGGCTTCGTCGGCTCGTCGGTAGTAATCTGCTGCTCGCTCGTAATCGTCCTCGTAATGCTCCTTCCTGGCCAGAAGATACCATCCGTCACTTGCAATTGCATTGACATCGGTATACTGTATAGCTTTGTGAGCGAGAGTATCAACGTTCGGTAAAGATTTCCTCGACAGAAAGTACCCAGCAAATGTGGCACAAGTCAGAGGAAGGTCTTTGTCAGTTTTGAAAGCCTTCTGTGTGTACTCCGTCATTGCCTTCTTGTATAGTCTGAGAAACTCTGGTCCATTCGTAGGTACGTGTGAGCTCGAATTGAGGTAGAACAGACCAAGTAGGATATTCGCGATCTTCGAATCCGGGTTGATCTCCAAAGCACGCTCCCACGCAGTCTTTGCATCTTCCTTGAACCCTAACATCCAGAAACAACAGCCAATACCAATTCGCGGATCGGGATCTACCAGATCCGGCATCTTGTGAAGAGCATCCTGGTATCCTTCCAGTGCCTCCGCATATTTTCCCAATGAGAAGAGCGCCCTAGATTTTCCCAACTGGGCCATCATGTTTCTTTGTCCCGAGACTCGAAGGGCATCCTCGAAAGACTTGAGCGATGCTCGCAGAATATCAGCCTTGTCTTGATCCAATGCGCCAGGGGCCGAGGACTTCGAAGGTGCCTGTAGTGAAGCCTTGAGAAGCTGGAGAACACCGCGTGCCAGAAATAGAGGAGGAAATCCGGGATTAATTCGAAGGGCCTCGTTGAGTGTAGATGTCGATAGCTGCAAGTAGTATTCCTTCGTCTTCGCCTCCGAGACCAATGCGCCTTCTGGGGCAACACGAGGAGCCTCTCTGCTCTTCCACAGGTACATCCAGCACAAGCATGTCAGCATGCTGAGCTTCTCTTTCGGTCCACCTTTCATAGCCTGGCCACCCTTGATCAACATCTCAATGGCGTGGTCAACTTTCTTCTGCTTCGCATACGCCAGGGACACCGTCATCCAGTATGTTCGTGCAGCCCCTTCATTCTCAAGAAGTGTACAGAGTTCGGTTGGATCATCTAGCAGATCTTCGAGATCGACTTCCACAGCTTGATCGTCGTCTTCGCCCTGCACTGGAATATCGATTGCAGAAGGGATGTCCGAGAAGCGCTTGCTCATCACCCTATACCCAGGAGAAGCAGCAGCTTGGCCATTAAGCCCACCATTCGTGATTCCATTCTCAACTGCAGACATTGTGGCGGATTGTTCTCCGCCCGATGGGTGGAAAAGAAGATGTGTTGACTTGGGTTGAGCGCGTCGAGGCGCAATGCTATTAGAGTAGAAAGATTGCGGAACAATGAACGTGGGACATTTGGACGAGATAAAAGAGTAACCGATAGTGAATTGTTGGTTTGTGCCAAACTACTGAATCGTGGTGACTCGGAGACTTGGTTTTCGAGAGGCTGTGGATATTTAGATAGTAGGGGAAAGTCGCGATCTCGAAGTTCAGCCTTGGAGCTAAGCCTTTTAGAGCCTCAATACATTTTCTGGTTTGACATTCAGTGACACTTACCCACGAGATTAACATTCTATAATATAGGTATTGAGAAGCCAATAGTGAGCTCATGCTTTTTGTTTTCGGGAATTACAATAAGAAACCCTTTTGGACACAGGTGCCATCACACAGGGTGCAAAGAACAAGTTAGTCAATATAGAAGGTGACTTCTACACTCAGTAGAACATTAGCAAATGCTACAACTCATACATCTCCATTGTTTCTCTACTAAAATACAATCTAGGCAATCCGAGCCCAAGCAAATCTGCAGACCTCAAACACAAGAGATGCCACGATCTCAAAATGTGCTCAGTTCGCCTGTGTAACGCCGATTCTTGTCCCACACTCCATGCCAGCAACACCAAAAATGTAAACTCCTCTCCAAACGCATCACAACCTAACATCGTAAATTATCCACCCCAATCTCCTCGATTCAGACCAATCTAGTCGTCATCGCTTTGACGGCCGCTGCTACCTCCATTCGCGGTAATATTGGCGTTAAATACAAGCTTGATCTTGCCATTTGATGGACCATGATTTGGAGTCCCTACATTCGTAGTTGGTGCAGTCGAACCACCATTTGGTGAGGTACCCTCCCCATCACCAAGTTCTGGATGTTCCTTGATCTCTTCCTGGATCAAAGACTCGAAGGCATCCTGGGAGTTTTTAGCATTGAGAATATTAGTTGAAGGTCAAACATTATCCACTTACTTGAATCTTGACAGCATCTATACAAATTGCACTGGCTTCTTCATTATATGTCTTCGCATTAGAAACCATTAAGCGAACATCCTTCATCAAATCGGCGAGGCTCGAGTAATCTTCCTTGTTAATCTTCTTCTCCATTGTCTTGAGTGCAATTGGTTCTTTGATGATGTTGTAGTAGTCGGCGAAGTGCTTCTTGGATGGCAAGGCCACGAATGGACCAACCAGAACATATGGTCCCTTGGCTTCGTCGGCTGGTCCCTCGTCATCGCTTTCCTCGGACTCAGAATTCATGATAGTGATCTTCATAACCGCATCATAAACCTTTCGCAGGCTTGTTTGAAGAGTGCTTCGATGCTTAGGAGTCATGTTGTCATTGGAAGCACCTCCCTTCGAAGGTCGACCGGTTGGACCGCGCTTCCGCTTCGCAGGTGGCTCATCATCAAGCTCGTCGGCCTTACGCTTCTCAACCTTTCCAGCCTTGCGACCACGACCCTTCTTTGGTGTTGGCTCAGGCTCAGGTTCTTCTGTACTGTCACGACTTCCTGCAGGAGAGTTTTCAATAGATCCCGGGAGCTCACCGGCTCTCTTCAGTCGATTTGTTTCGCGGCGATTCTTCCGAATTTGCTTGCGAGCAGCAGCAGCTTCCGGAGAGTCCTCGTCGTCATCAACAGCGTTAAGCCATTGCTCCTCTGTAAGTCCGTCGTCATACTTGACTGTAGTTCGTTCTCTGGCACCACGACCCTTGATCTCCTCCGGCTCGTCCGAAATTGGGTTGCCATCAGACATATAGATCTCTGGGAGCTCGCTCTCTGCCATGAGACGTGGTATGCGTTTGCTTCCACTTGCTGTACCGTAAGTCAAGTCTTTTGCACGTTCCTTATCCATCTCGTCGAAGATAGCCTTTTCATGATCCCCACGAGCGAGCAGCTCATTGAGTTCCTCGTCGTCCATTTCTTCTTGCTCCAGAGACTCAGCGGCTTCCGCAGTTTCCAACATGACACGAAGCATAGCGTCACGATCAGTCTCAGAAGATTTGTTGTCGAAACGACCAGCCTGAATGACTTTGCCGTCCATGTCAAGCTTGAACTTGGCTCGCTCCAAGATCTTCTCCTCAACCGAATTCGAACTGATAAGTCTCAGAATTCGAACTTCATTCTTTTGACCAATACGATGAGCACGATCCTGGGCCTGGAGATCCTGATGAGGATTCCAGTCAGAGTCGTAGATGATGACTGTGTCAGCGGTCTGCAAATTCAGACCTAGACCACCAGCACGCGTAGATAGCAAGAACATGAAGTAAGGTGAGTCAGGCGCATTGAATTCGCGCAGGAGATCTGAACGATCATCGGACTTGGTAGTACCATCCAACCGCATAAAGATGATACCTCTGTATCTCAGATAATCCTCCATAATGTCCATAATGGCAGTCATTTGGAAAAACATGAGGACTCTGTGACCAGTCTTCTGATACTTGGGCAGGATGCGATCAAGTAGTTCGAACTTGCCGGAAGTTCTCCATAAGAGGTCGTTAGCTGTATTGAGGGGATTCATCTGGTTTTCAACCTCGTCGAACACAAAAGGATGATTGCAAAGCTTGCGAAGCTGCATAATCATATTGCTGAGACCGCGGGCACCAGTCTTTCCACCCTTGCCATCGCTGACAACAAGCTTGTTGTGAGTGACCATCTGCTTGTAAAGACGCGACTGCAACGAGGAAAACTTGCATTTGATGACCTTCTCCGTTTTGTCCGGAAGATCCTTTTCGACGTCCTTCTTCAAACGACGAAGCAAGAACGGACGCAGAACCTTGTGGAGACGACGAATCACAAGGATTTGCTCTTCTTCTGTCAATTCCATCTTGTCTTGGCCACCAGTATTGGCGAAGGGCGTGTTGAACCATTCATCAAACGACTTGACAGACTTGAAGATGGTTGGAAGGACGAAATTGAGAAGAGCCCACAGTTCGGGCAAATTGTTCTGCAGTGGTGTTCCGGTGAGAATGAGGCGATATCGCGTATTGTAGTACTGTGTCAAAGTCGCACTAAGCTTTGAGGAGGCGTTCTTCATACGATGACCTTCATCGATGATCATGTGAACCCACTTTATCTTACTCAAAATAGGTCTGTCTTTGATGATGTACTCGTAGGTCGTTAGGAGAACCTGGAAGTTGCCATAGCGAATCTGTTGTTGTTGCTGCTTTCGAGTCGCAGGAGGGCCCTTGTAAACAACCTTTGCAAGTGAAGGTGCCCACTTCTCGAATTCAAGGTTCCAATTTGTCAAAGTACTGAGAGGCACAATGACAAGGAAGGGTCCGTTCTGCTTCTTCTTTTCGACAAGATAAGTGAGCAAACTGATGGTTTGAATGGTCTTTCCGAGACCCATCTCATCAGCAAGGATACCGTTGAGGTTGTTGTTGTAGAGAGAAATCATCCATTGAAGACCCTTAATTTGATATTCCTTGAGCGTACCACCCACGAGGATGGTCGGTTGTGCGTTGATCTCCTCCTTGATACGATGCGCAACAGCATAGTAGTCGATTTTGCGAACATCCTGTTCCTCTTCCTCATCCTCATCGGAAGAATCCTCAAGGAACTCGCCCGCACCGTCTCCGTAGCGCTCGGCAGCCTTTCTCTGTTGCTCCTTGACAGATGATGCAAGTTGTGACAGAAAGCCATCGGTTTGGCGAAGCAAATGAGTGATACGAGTATCTTTCGCTTGGTCGAGCAGCTTCAAGTATGCTTCCTCGTCGTTAGACTTCAGGGCTTGCAGACGCTGCTTGGCTGTTCGCTCAATTCTCTTCTGTTCTTCCTTTTCGATATTCTGGTGTTGTGCAACCATCATACGGCCCAGCTTGCCGATCTTGACTCTTTGATTATTAGCCGCAATGTTGACTTCGCGAGCATGATTTATAACAGTTGTAAGGTAATCAGAGTGCTTCTTCTTCTCACGATGTTCCCGAGCATCGCGTTGCTGTTTCTCGAGCTTCTCCGTGATGCGTGCCTCTCGTAGAGTCTGCTTCTTCATACGTCTGTAGTGGCTACGGTTGGCTGTCATGGCAAGATTGTCATACTGTATCATTTGACGTCCAATTCGCTCCCGCATGTTGCGCTGCTTTTGTACCAAGCCAAGCATCTTCATCTCAATCAGGGCCTTGCGCTTCAAAGAATCGTCGAGGGTCAGCTCGTCACCTCGTACCTCCAGATGCGCCATATTCGCAGGAAGGGACTTGAGATCAGCTAATCTGGCCTGGATGCGATTGTATATAACAACCTCACGCTCCTGGCGGATCTTTTCGAAGTTGACACCCGAGGGCATGATGCTAGGAATTAGTGGCCTTGCCTCGCGTGTTTGGTGACTAGAATACCCAATTTTGTCCAAGAGTTTGGTGCGCGGTGACAAGAAGCCTTGATATTCGTGGACCTTGATAGAGTCAACGTCTTTTGCTGCGGAAGCACCATCGATGCCATTCGTTGTAGGTTGCACATCATCTGCTTTCGATGCTACGGCTTCGGGAGCCCCGTCAATTGAAGTAGCGGACTTCTTTTGAGACGAAAAAAGCTGTTGTTGTGTTGCCTGTGGAATTCCGATATTCTTCGATAGACACTTGAATGCGAAGATCTGCGATTTCAGTATGCCCAGCTGTTCGGGCGAAAAGTAACCTCCACTTCCTACTGGTGTCGATCGCTGCACTCCACCCTTTTGTGCGGATGGAAGTGATGTGGTCGCAGATATAGCGGATGGTCCTAGAGAGCTTGCTGTAGGAACTTGCGTCGTAGGAACGGAGGCAGGTGCTGGAGCAGTTCGTGTACCATTCGTGCCGTTTGCTACAGATGTTGTTCCATTCTGTTGGTTCATCATCTGCTGTTGCTGCTGAGCAAAGGCTGCCCGTTGGTGTTGAAATATACGTTGTTGTGACATCGTGGTAAGGTACTGATGGAGCTTTTGAAATTCGGGATCCTTTTCTGAAACACCTGCATCTTTCATGGCTTTGTATTTCTTACCAGGTTAGTACACTGGTCCAAAGTCTGCTGGTAAAGTACTTACTTGAAGATTATTCTTCGTGTTTTCTGGATTCATAGCCATTGGCATGGCTGAGCCAGGCTGCTGGACAGCTGGCGCACCCTGTGTAGAAGACATATTTGCGCGATATTACTTTTGAAGAACTTTGGTAGTTGTGCTAATCAGGATGGGCGCATAACAGGAGCCAGCCTTGCGCATCAGGTTTGATGTGACAGACAGGCCCGTAGCTGGAAACACGGTTGGGCGGAGGCAGCAATGGCCAAAACGAGGGTCGATAATAGGTCGGGGAGGGGGACGATGATGCTGTCGCGCGACGGAAGAGTTTGGCGCGTCACAGTGTTGATGTTCAGTAACTTTTTGTAGATGCCCGAGCTTGGCGCGACGTTTGCTTCAGTCGTACGTGGATGGCTGAATCCTAGATGTTAATGGATTTGCCCGGAGGCCCGTCGTCAAGGGATCGCGGGATCGAGTGTACGGCCCGTAGTCGCGCAGAATGCGACGTGGTGAATATCGAAGTTCTGGATACTAGAGCTAGGGAGGGGGATTGGCGGGTCCTCGTCGCGGTAGAATCTGCCTCTCCTGGTGATGGATGGAGTTGCGATGGGGAGAAACTGTCGAGTACCTGTGAATTGCGGAACTCCTGGGTCTGCGCACACTTCAGCACGCTTAGCCGATCGATCGTGCTAGATCAGGCACTGTATTATGTCATCAATCACGTGTGACTCATCCAGTGTTCTCTGAACTTTGCATCTCGCACTAGTGATGTGTTGTGGAATGCACTTTGATACGTACAAAGCTGAGTATTTCCTATTGGATTTTATTCTCAAATCCGAAGCTTTGAGAAGTCTCCGGTTTCGAACTGTACGTTAGATGAAGCGCCGCAGCGCGAGAGCCGAAGAATGGACAACTTAGGCCGGATGCTCATCTGAGCTCTTTTAAGACCCTGGGATTTGCATAGTGCCAGAGTTGGGAGAACATTCTGAGACACTGACGAATGAATCGAATATAAATCTAGGGGAGACCTTTGGTGATGACCACTTTTGAAGGAAGCACTTGACCGCTTATGTCTAGGTTGGTCTAACACACAGAATTTGAATCATTGGTTGAGTATTCAGAAGGGAGTCGTTATGGTAGCTGTATAGCTAGCCCTTTTTCTCCCTCTGAAGCCAAGTTACTCGCCGGAGTCGAGAATCAACAATGATAAAAGGGGTAGCGAGGGACTCTGGACTGTTGGTCTGAAACTGCCGCTAAGTTCTCTCTCGGCCACCCTATCAGACTTCCAACCAGAACTTCCATCTCCAGTGTATCTCCAAACATAATGTATCTGCCATCAAAGTCTCTCATTTGGTCTTCGGTATCTAGATATACAGATCTTTCATTTCAGAATAAGCCTTTTGATACTCTAAGTCAAGGAAGTGCGCCTGTATTCGTGATTCAGGTACCAGAATCTGGGCAGATAACCGCACTCTTGTCCAGAGACCGCTAGCAACAGGCCATACCCACCAAGATCACACATATCACCAAGATGGCCTCACCGAACAAAACAATTATTAATCCCTCAAAATTTTCCATCCATCCATCGGCCACTTCGTCTTCAGCATCTCATCACCTAGTATTCTTCATTACCGGCAATCCCGGACTTATCGGCTACTACAACACATTCCTCCACAGCCTTCACCACATCCTTACCTTGTCTCAGGACAATCAGAATATCTACCACATCCATGGACAATCCCTCGCCGGCTTCACAGATTCAGAACATGAGACTAGGGGAACACCCTACAGCCTAGAAGAACAAATCAACATCTCCCTATTAAACCTCAAATCTCAACGTAGACCGTCGGACCTAAAATCAGGTTCAGACCAGCACTACGACAGCGTGATCCTGATCGGCCATTCAGTTGGATCTTACATCCTTCTAGAACTCATCAAACGACTCGGTAAATCCTCTCCCGTCAAGATCTCAGCTGGTATCCTGCTCTTTCCGACCGTTACGCACATAGCACAGTCACCTAGCGGGCGGAAAATCAGCACACTATTCCGTATTCCAAATTTTGCTAAGAAGGTAGGGAACATAGCGAAAGGATTGGTATATTTAGCTCCAGGGGGTGCTTTGAAGTGGTTGGTGGGATTGGTGGCGAGGATGCCAAGTGAAGCCGCAGAGGTTACGACGAGCTTTCTGAGAAGTCGGATGGGGGTCTGGCAAGCTTTGTAAGTCGAGCCTCAGTCCAATCGAAAGAGTTATCACGATACTGATCTGAACACAGACATATGGCCAAGGATGAAATGGATTTCATTACGGAAGACCAGTGGGATGAGGATATATGGGGAATCGAGCATGAGGATATGGGCTTTAAATCTCGTACCCCGAAGTTGATATTCTACTTTGGGCAAAATGTACTTCTCAAAATGATTTGTATGCCATGGATTAACTGACAGCCATAGGATCATTGGGTAGCAGATCACACACGTGATGCGCTCATAGCTGCCAGAGGGCGCGAAGGAGACCATCAGAGCTCAAAGCCTGTCATGATGATCGATGAAAGTGGTATCCCACATGGATTCTGCATTCGTAAGCGATAATTCCGTGATGATTGCGCTAAGCTAATGTAGAACAGGGCATAGTGAAACGGTAGCTGAGAAGGTAGGTGTGTGGATTAAGGCGTTGATGTCGGATGTATGAATGTGGCAACACACGTTTTGCGAACTCCGAGATCCTTGGATCATGATGCAAAGTAAGTTCTCAACAGGCAATTTAAGTAGACATAAATCGTCATCTGTTGTACACAGTGGTTGGGCGCGGGTCTGCTTGGTATGGTTGAAGAATATGCTGTTGCGCGTTTCAATCAAAATATGACTAAAATGGCGCAAATTGGAATCATTCTTTAGGAATGGGGTCAAGACTACATGGACAAAATGCTCGCAAGGCGCCAGGCTATCTCTGACACCCATCATCAGCTTTGGAGATATCAGAGGTTCGAGGTTCAGAAAAACGAGGAGTTCTGCCATTCAGAAAATAACAGCCTCGCTTATAGACAAATCCATCAACTTTCTCTTTCAAAATACACATTGTTCTTGCATTGTTTTGGTAAAAAGTGTACGTCATTCGGCCATAGCATGTTTTAACAGACTGCAAAATGCAAAGTGGAAAGTCTTGGTCTAGACGTAGCTAAGTAATTTCTTCTCCAGTAAATCTAGATTTTGCCTTACAGGTGGAAAATATCTGCGTCTCCCAATTTAATATCATGAGATCATAGTATAATTTACCCAGGTATGCTAAAATAAAGTCAGAATTCTTCAAGACTTCGACCAGAGTGGCAATCTGAATGGACCGACTCATTAGAAGACTTTATCGAAGTAATAAGTCTCACTTGCATCTGTTGATCTGCTTCATCAGACACGAGTTGAATTGACCTCGAGGCTTCTAGAGTTCAATATTCTGGTGCCAGCAAAGTTTTTGACGTGCGAGGGTTGCCACACAGTAAAGGCAACATGAGAAGGGAATCTTGGGACAATGAAATCGAACTTGACAAAGGCGATCAGTCATAACAAAGCTCGCTGAATCACTTTCATTGCGATTATTGTTAATTGACTCCAACTTCTTTGTTCGTGGCTCAAATTAGGTCTTTGTAGCTACTGGAGTCACTGGTACAATCACATTCAGCAGATTGATACACTATACTCCAAAGCCTAAACTTGGTACAAGTGTATATATATATATA